>JABSNV010000227.1:0-55000 GCA_024085815.1 Flaveria linearis | reverse complement strand
AAGGAGGAAGCTGAAGAAGAGAAGGAGAAAGTTGAAGAAAAGAAGGAGGAAGTTGAAGAAGAGAAAGAAGAAGGTAACTGTGAAGAGAAAGCTGAGAAGAAAGAACAGGATGAGAAAATTGCTGAGAAAAGGATAGCGGTTGAAGAGTACATTGTTGAGCCTCCATTCAAATGCCAATGTGAAGATCTAAAGACTGTTGAAGCTGCTCCAGTGGAAGAACAAGCTGTTGTTATGAAAGCTTTCATGGTTAAGAAGGTTGAAAAGACTGAAGGAGAAAGTTCTGAACAAAAGGTATATGATGGTTTATGCACAAATTCTTGTGTTGAGAAAGTTCAAAGGTATATAGTTCATAATAAAAACTTGATAATGGAAGTTGAAAAACTTCAATATCAAGCTCGAAAACACAAATCAAATGAAAAGATTTTCAAATAAAAACTTGAAGGTTTAAATAGTACAGTATACAATTTATAATTAAATCTTCATGATAAAGAATGTACAAATAACGATTTGACAAATAGAAACAATGAACTCGCCTTAGAAATTAATAGACTCAACAGTGAACTAGCCTCGGCTAAATTGACTGTTGAAAATTTTAAACTTTCATCAACTATGGTTGAAGGGATTATCAAGTCACAAATGACACAGAAGATAAAAGGAGGAAAATGCGGTGTTGGATTTTCAAACATTGCTCCTCCAATTAATCATGATTATTCATGTTTACCTTCATCTGATGTCATTTCTGATTCTGATATGAGCTATGGGATAGGTTTCTCTCCATCCTTAGAATTAAAACCTTCAGTTAAAGTAAATCTTTCTCTTGATCCTATCATAATAACTAAACCTAAACAATCAACTGAAAATTTTATGCAGATCATGTGAAGGTGGATGGTTTGGTTGAAGAGTGGAAGAGTGACAGTGAGAGTGATAACGAAAGTGAAAGTTTGAAAAATAAGAATGTAAATGTTTTAAGATCTGGTTGTAATCAAACTTTATCAAGAAATGAAAAGATTGTTGATTTAAATGAGACTAAATCATATAGTAAATGCAATTTGAATGAAAATCAAAGGGCAAATCAAAAGACACAACTTGAAAAGGATTTTAAAAATAGATTTGTTTCTAAAGGTTTAATTGAAAATGAAGATTATATTTTTAAAGAAATGAATTTTCGATTCTTTAAAAATAAACTTCATCATAATGCTAACCTTGTGAACCAAGATATTTGTAGCCCAGATTTGCAAGTGAATGCTCTTTCTTCATCCAATCTGAAAATTCAAAAGCCTGGTCCTTCTCCAGCATCCATTCGCATATCAAAGCCTGGTCCTTCTCCAGCATCCATTCGTATATCAAAGCCTGGTTCTACTCCAGCAAATTCTAAGACTGGTCCTATTCCAGCATCATCAATTCCAAAAGTCACAGCTGCTAAGTCTCATATCAAAAGTGGTCATAATTTAATAATATCCTCGACTTTGCAAAAGATGAACAACCAATTATCAAATGAAGCAAAGATTCGAGAGGCTGTGCAGAATGTTAAACCAAAAAGTCAATCTGACTTTGGTTTTTATGACAATTTCCATAATTGTCATCCATAGTTTATTTTCCACACACAACAAAGGAAATGTTATCAGTGTGGAAACTTAAATCATTTAGCAAATAATTGTCCTATTCGACAAAAATCATTAAGCAAACAACAATTTCATAATTCTATTGCTCATAATAGAAAAATGTTTTTCACTCATGGAAAATTTGCAAAACAAATGAAATCAAAAGTTGATAATGCTTATAATGTCGAAAAGCATAAGAGTTTGAAAATTGATTTAAAAGAAAACATCAAGGTGAAAAGTGTTAATGAAAAGACTGATGTGCTGAATAAATATAACACTCTAAAATCTTTTTGTCTTAATGCAACACATAGTGTGCTCAAGTCATGTTTGACTTGGGTACCAAAAGCTAAGTAAGTTTGTTACTTATGCAGGGACAACCGCAAAAGACTATTGAAAGCCTATGGCATGTAGACAGCGGTTATTCAAGACACATGACTGGAAATTTATCTTTACTACAAGATGTTCAGTCTTATAATGGTGGAAGAGTGATTTTCACAGGAGACAAAGGAGGACGTATAACTAAGCGTGGTACAGTTACTAATGGTGTCCTTATCTTTGAAAATATGAACTTTGTTGAGGAATTAAAACATAACCTGTTAAGTGTGTCTCAAATTTGTGACAAACAATATTCTACACACTTCACTAACAAAGAATGCTTAATCATAAAACCGGGTTTTGTTATTCCTAATGAATGGGTTTTGATGAGGACTCCGAGAGACAATGATACATATCTTCTTGATATGCATTGTTCAAATTCTTTGGTAACTGCTTCTTGCTTATTGTCCAAAGCCTCGGAGAATGATTCCATGTTATGGCATCGTCGGTTAGGACATGTCAATCTTAAAAATATGAACAAACTGGTACGTGGAAATCATGTCATTGGTTTACCGAAAAAGAATTTCAATTAAATGAACATTGCTTGTCATGTTCAAAGGGTAAACAACATAAACTTTCTCACAAACCAATTGCACACAACTCAATCGAATCAATCTTACAACTCTTACACATGGATCTATTCGGTCCAGTGAGTGTTTTAAGTTTGAGTCGAAGATCTTATTGTTTGGTTGTTACTGATGACTTTTCTAGATTTACTTGGGTGTTTTTCTTATCATCTAAGGATGAGACTCCACACCTTTTGATCAAATTCATTAATTTGGTAGGTAATCAGACAGATAAAAAGGTAAAATGCATCCGAAGTGACAATGGAACAGAGTTTTGCAATCAAACGTTGAATGAGTTTTGTGAATCCAAGGGCATTGCTAGACAATTCAATGCTGCAGGCACTCCATAACAGAATGGGGTTGCAGAAAGAAGGAATAGAACATTGATTGAAGCTGCTAGAATAATGATATCTGCTGCCAAATTACCTTTGTTCTTTTGGGCTGAAGCAGTAAATACTGCATGTTATGTTCAGAATCGTGTTTTAATCAATAAAAGATTAAATATGACTCCGTATGAAATATTTTATAAACACAAACCCAAAGTTAAATATTTTAAAGCCTTTGGTTGTTGTTGCACTTTGTTGCAAACAACTGAATCAACTTCAAAATTTTCTGAAAAGGCTGATCAATGTTACTTTGTGGGATATGTTGCCAATAAGGTTGCATATCGAGTTTATAATAAAAGAACTAGACAAATAATTGAGTCATTTAACATTGATTGGCACGAGCTTAACATAACTGATGCAGGTTCAGCTCCTTCATGGGTTTATGATTATGAATTTTTGTTCATAAATTTTAAAATTTCTAAACCTTAGTCTGCAGATTCTAATTCTCAAGCAATATCTTTGGAGAACAAAATCATTGAGGAACTTCCATCCATTATATCTGATGATTATGCAATTTCTTCATCATCCAAGGCTATTCCTACAGCTTCTGTGCAAGTATCTGAAAGTTCTGAGTTATCAGATATTCCTTCAGAACAAATTCCCAATCAGGAGTTGGAAGAATCATCGAGTTCACCATTATCTTCGTCTTCTTTAGAAACTATGGATACACCAATAGAAGTCATTCAAGTTCTTTTTGAAGAATCTCCAAATGTGTCTACTGCTACTGAAAATCCTATTTCAGATGACACACTTGAAGAAAATATTGTATATCAATCTAGACAATCTGAAGAAGTTCTTGACAATGTTGAACACATTACTAATTTGGAAGATGGGATGATTGCAGATGATATTCCTCAATTAAGAATACATAAAACTCGTCCAACAGAAGCAATCATTGGTCCATTGCATGAAGGAGTCATTATCAGAAGTCGATCAGGAGCAATCAACACATGCCTTTATGCTTGCTTTCTATCGCAAATAGTGCCCAAGAATGTGGAAATGGCACTCAAGGAAAACAGCTGGATAGAAGCAATGCAAGATGAGTTGATGCAATTTAAGAAGCTGAATGTTTGGCATCTTGTTGAACTTCCAAAGGATAAGCTTCCGATTGGTACAAAGTGGATATTCAGAAACAAGACGGATGAAAAAGGTGTTATAGTTCGGAACAAAGCACGTCCTGTGGTGCAGGGATTCTATCAAGTTGAAGGATTGGATTATGAAGAAGTGTATGCTCTAGTTGCAAGACTTGAAGCAATACGCATATTCTTAGCCTTTGCTTCATACATGAATATCAAGGTGTATCAGATGGATGTTAAAACTGCATTTTTATACGGGGAAATGAAGGAAGAAACCTATGTTTGTCAGCCTCCAGGATTTGAAGACCCAGATCATCCTGATTATGTTTACAAGTTAGATAAGGCATTATATGGTTTACATCAAGCACCTCGTGCTTGGTATGCAACTCTGACTGAACATTTGCTTGTAAATGGTTATTCACGAGGCGTAATTGATCAAACCTTATTCATTTGTAAATCAGGCAATGACATCATTCTGGTTCAAATCTATGTCGATGATATCATCTTTGGATCTACAAATGATAGTATGTGCACGGAGTTTGAAGAAGTGATGAAAAAGAAATTTGAGATGAGTTCCCTTGGAGAAATTTCATTTTTCTTGGGTATTCAAGTTACTCAATCTGAAACTGGTATTCTCATTCATCAAGAAAAGTATGTTCAGACTATTCTTGAGAAATATAAGTTTCAAGATTCCAAAGTAGCTCCAACTCCCATGGCTTCTCGTCCTACTCTTACTCCAGATCCATTAGGAGAATCCGTTGATCAACATCTGTACAGATCAATGATTGGTTCCCTCATGTATCTCACTGCAAGCAGGCCGGATATCATGTTCCTTGTTTGTCAGTGTGCCCGCTATCAGAGTGATCCAAAGGAATCACACATGAAAGCTGTCAAGCGGATTTTCAAGTATCTCAAGGGTCAACCCAAACTTGGTCTTTGGTATCCTCGAAATTCTGATTTCAATTTATTTGCTTATACTGATAGTGATTATGGTGGTTGTAATTTAGACAGAAAATCGACTACAGGAGGATGTCAATTCCTGGGCAACCGACTCATTTCTTGGCAGTGTAAAAAGTAGAACACTATATCCACATCCACTGCCGAAGCTGAATATGTGGCTGCATCGAGCTGTTGTTCCCAGCTTGTCTGGATTCAACAACAACTTCTTGATTATGGTCTCAACATCTATGACACACCCATTTGGTGTGATAACACGGCAGTTCTGAACATCGTTAAAAATCCCATTCAACACTCCAAAACTAAACACATTGACATCCGGATCCATTTTATCCGTGACTGTTTTGATCGAAAACTTATTCATTTAAAACAAGTGTCGTCAACCGAAAACATTGCTGACTTATTTACCAAGGCATTTGATCATTCTCGATTTGATTTTCTTGTGCAATCATTGGGAATGATTAATTTTGGATAAATTGATTTCTTGAATCTTCACAAAAAGATTTTTCACTTTCGTTAATAACAAATAAAAATAGCAATTGTTTCTTTTTCTTTAAAAGGACAATCACAATTTTAGGGGGAGAAAATTAGAAAACACGGTGTAAAAATAATAATAAATAATATAAATATTTTGGGTTTTAGGGGGAGTTAAGATCAAAGGATTGAAAAATAAAAAGAATAAAAAAAAGAAATTTTCATACTGAAATGAGAAATGATATTACAAAGTTCTAAAAGAGTCTAAGTACTTTCAAAGGCTTAAATACGAATAGACTTGGATTATGATTGATGTGTCGATAGGCTTTGCTTTCAGAAATGAAAAGATCATAATTGAGTGATTACACTTGAATTAAAGTGATATGATTTAGTGGGGAACATATCAGGATTCTGTGACAATGTCAAAAATGTTCTAACACAGACTGATAGTTATAATCTTGTCATACTCAAGCCTGTATTTGTTTGATTCAGTGATTGTCATAACTATATATATATATATATATATATATATATATATATATAAAAGATAAAATACAAAAAGACAAAAAGAAATAAAAAGACAAAAAGAAAATAGTTGAGCAAATAATTGAGCATAAAGATGCCAAAAGGCCATATAGGATATAAGATGCCAAGAAGCACAACAAATCAAAAGATATGTCTAAAGACATACATACTATATGGTATATATTTTCTATTTTAGGAATAAATAAATGGTATCACTGATCAACAATGCATGGTTTAAGTCAATTTGGGGTGACTTGAAATCTCGACAGTGTCTTGAAGGATAATAATTATTTTACAGAAGTTCTGATTGTGGGATCTACTGAATTATATTAAATCAACACAAAACATATATATATCACTCCTTATGTTTCTGAGTAAAACCTGAAGTATGAGTTTAAAAAGGACAAAAGATATTGACAATCAACTTAACCAGTTATTTTAAATAAAGCTGGACAGAGTCTTGACTTAACAAAGAACTATATGATCTCATTATGAAAATTCTTACAAAACAAACAAATCTGATCTTGATTCTTTAATTGTTTTCATTATTTTGTTATTTTGTGTGTAGTGTTACTCATTTTACTTCTGTGTTGTTTCACTTTTTAAAACAAATAAATAACAGATAAATTTTGAAAAATTGAAGATTCATTAAATTAATTGGTCACTTGGTAAATAAAACATTCTGTTGACATAAATAATTGAGAATAAAAAGGTTTGAAAGTTTTGAAAAATAAGAAAAATTTTAAAAGTTAAAAATTGAAAAGTTTCATCTCGCGCGATATTGTGTTGTCACGCGAAACCTTGTCTCGCGAAAGGACTTGTCGCGTGAGTTATCTGAGTTTTAAATATCACAGTGACTTAAACGAAATCATTTTTCGCTTCATCTTTCATCCGAAAAAACCATTTCACTTCATATCTGAAAACTGATTTCGCTTGCATTCAAAACTTCAAAACAGAGATCATTTAACTATTGTTTGGCATTCTGAAACACCACACTGTTCTCATTACTTACATAGTGTGATTTAAAGGTATAATATGATTGTTATGGTTACTATAGCGATGAAATGCAAAGAGAAACTTAACAACTTTAAAATAAAATCAACTAAATAAACTTAAATGTTGAAATTGACAGTTGAAATCGACATATTGGACCATAGCGACAGTGAGGGAATAATTTTCATGGATTAAAATCATGTTTTGAACAGTTAATTTGAAGTTTGGGTTGCGTGAATCGCAAAAGGAAACTGAACAGTTTCGAAAAGGAGATTTCGCGTGAGAAAAATTTTCGCATGACACCTATTGTCGCGTGAAAACTGTTCTCGCGTGAATCCTGTTTTCGTATAATTTTTGAATTTAATTTGTGCTTTGACTTTCGCATATAATGTGTTTTCGCTTGAAAATTGATCTTTCGCATGAAAATTGTATTCGCACGAAATGAACATGTCGCACGAAAGATACTTTTCACACAAATAGAATTTTTGCACAAAGTGTGCTTTCGCGTGACAGAAACTCATTTGCAATTTTTTGTAACACCCTCAATCTTATAACAATATAATATAATAAGGAGGGTGCTACTAGTTGGGTTATTATAACAAGTCAGAGACTACAAACACAGCGGAACTTTATATATATTAAAACTGTTTACATCGTTAACAATATTTACAAGACTTTATCCGACATTTCAAAACTTTGTTAACTTCAAGTACTTCATTCCCAAAACCCAACATTTGTGGCCAGTATCATACACCATAACCGGAAGCTAACTCTGTGGGGGATCATCACGGGCACCTCTATTACTACCTGGCATGCATTAGAAAACAAACACAAAATCAGATAAACTGGTAAGTTCTAACATATACCACATTTCAATAACATTAGCCCATTAACTGTTACCACACCGAATGATTCACACACACATTCATCAGTCCATTTATTTATCCCAGTATTGATATGCATATCAAATACCAACAAGGTATTTATGGACATCTTTTTTTATCAATTTTAACTTGGTGGGAGAAACCTCCACCTCGAGCGTTGACGGGTCAAACCTCCATCTATAATTTGGTGGGTCAAACCTCCACCTCGCGCGTTGACGGGTCAAACCTCCGTCTATAATTGGCGTTGACGGGTCAAACCTCGTCTATAGTTGGTGGGTCAAACCTCCACCTCGCCATTTACCACAATTTACCACTTTCAACTCATTTTCACATTTTATATTTATTTATATGCATACCAGTGCCCGATTTTATCAAACAACATTTATCTAACGGCATAATCACATAAAAAGGGCAATTAGAACTCACCTTAATGTTCCAACAAGTGGTTATCAATCCAAATATGCTAGGGCAGCTAAAACTTCTCTTTCTCAAAGCAAATCTAAAATAATAACCCTAACTTAGTCAAATTTCCCTAGCTGACCACTTCACACGACTAAGGCTATACGACTGGACTCATTCATGCGACTGAATATGTGACTGAGCTTAGTCGTACGAATGGACTATATGACAGAGGTGCGAATGAGCTATAACAGGGTTTGTGCGAATGACCTCCATTCGTGCGATTGGTTCATGCGACTGAACTTCAATCGCACGTTTGAACAATGCGATTGACTCAGTCGCACGAATGGGTCATGCGACTGGGCTCATTCGCCTGAAACGGATCAGCAGCTGTGTTCTTGACATATTTGATGCAAAAACTTGAGTTTTAACTATTTGAATTATACCATATTCATAACAGAACCTGTACACCTTATTTTCAACCATTTCGGGTCTTTATTTCATCAAACTTCCCAAAAACTAGGGCCCGAACCTTCACTTTTCAGTTTAACAGAAAGATTGAACAGAAACTCTGATTTAAACATGTTTTTGGATCAATTCCCACCACCCACACAGCTTAACATATTCAAAATTAATCCGTACCAAGCAAAACTTACCAAAACGGAGCTAGTTTGATCAATTTGGGCAAGAGCGGGGTATTTGGGTTCGAAGGGGACAAGGGAAGGAGGTTCAGCAGATAAAATCTGCTTGTTAATACCCTTAACCGCCCTACTTATCCTTCATGCTCATTTTTAGTCACATACTCAATCGCAAGACTGGCTTATTCGCACGACTCAATCGTGCGATTGAGCCCATACGCCCGTCATTCGTGCGATTGAGCTTCATTCGCACGTATGGCATGCGACTGAACACTAATCTTAATTAAATAAATAAATTTTGAACTTTTGGATGTTACAAGTCTACCCACCTTATTTAGGGTTTCGTCCTCGAAACCTGACTAAAACAAATGTGGGTAGTTCCGTCTCATATCTTCCTCTGGTTCCCAGGTTGACTCAGATCCTTGGCGATGTGCCCGCTGCACCCGGACTAAGCTAATGCTCTTATTTCTAAGTTTCTTCTCTTTACGATCCATAATGGCCACAGGTTGTTCAACATAATTGAGCTTCTCATCAACCTAAATATCATTTAATGGTACATATTGAGTTTTGTTAGCTAAACACTTCCGTAACTGAGAGACGTGGAAGGTTGGATGAATAGCACTTAATTCTTCAGGCAAGTCCAACCTATACGCCACGTACCCTACTTTCTCCACTATTTGGAAAGGTCCAATAAAATGTGGACTTAGTTTGCCCCTCTTTCTAAATCGAATAATGCCCTTCCAAGGAGAAACTTTCAACAACACGAAATCCCCAACTTTAAATTCCAATGGTTTTCTTCTACGATCCGCATACGATTTCTGCCTGCTTTTCGCTTCTCTAATTCGATTTCTAACTACTTCAAATTTTGACATTGTTTCTTCAACTATTTCACTATTCCCCAATTCACGTTGCCCTATATCTCCCCAATAGAGTGGAGTTCTGCATTTTCTTCCGTACAACATCTCAAACGGGGACATTTGAAGGGTAGCTTGATAACTGTTGTTACATGCAAATTCAGCTAAAGGAAGATGACTATCCCAGCTCCCTCCAAAATCAATACTACCCGTAGCATATCCTCCAATGTCTGAATAGTTCTTTCACTTTGACCATCTGTTTGGGGATGATAGGTTGTACTAAAGTAAAGTCTAGTTCCCATGGCTTCATGAAATTTTCTCCAATACCTGGAGGTAAATCTGGCATCTCTATCAGACGTGATACTTTTCGGAACTCCATGCAATCTAACTATTTCTTTAGTAAAGATATCAGCTAGCCTTTCCACCGAATAGGTTTCCCGTATTGGTAGAAATAAAGCACTCTTGGTTAGCTGATCTACCACTACCCAAATAGTATCATAACCTTTTGGTGTACGGGGCAACTTTGTTATAAATCCATAGTCAGATCGTCCCACTTCCAAACTGGAATGGCTAATGGCTGCAATAATCCATAGGGTTTCTGATGTTCCACTTTCACTTGGGCGCAAGTCAAACATCTATTTACATACTGCATCACATTAAATTTCATCCCTGGCCACCAATAATCTTGCTTCAAATCTTGGTACATCTTAGTCATGCCTGGGTGAATGGAATACCTAGATTTGTGAGCTTCATCTAGTATCATATCGCGTAAAGCCAACGGAACCCACATTCGACCAAATCTAATTTTAACACCATGGCTATTTTCTTCTAAATATTTTTCTTGACCAACCATTCTTTCTCTCTTAATGTTTCCTTCTTTTAATGCTTCCAGCTGGGCTTATTTCAGCTGTTGCATAAAATTAGGAGTAATCACAAGTTTATACGCCTTAACCTTAATTGGTTCGTACTTCTCCTTTCTGCTCAATGCATCAGCCACCACATTTGCTTTCCCGGGGTGATACAAAATTTCACAATCATAATCTTTGATTAACTCCAACCATCGCCTTTGTCTCATATTCAAATCTTTTTGCTCAAAGAAGTATTTCAGGCTCTTATGATCAGTAAAGATGGTACATCTCACTCCATATAAGTAATGTCGCCATATCTTAAGGGCAAAAACTACAGCTGCTAATTCTAAATCGTGGGTTGGGTAATTGACTTCATGGGTCTTCAACTGTCTAGAAGCATAAGCAATAACTCTCCCACGTTGCATTAAAACACACCCCAATCCTTGATATGATGTATCAGAATATATTACTAAATCATCTACACCTTCTGGTATTGCTAATACTGGGGCTTATGTCAATCGATTCTTCAATTCCTGAAAAGCAGCTTCCTGTTCCTTATTCCATTCATACTTAACATCCTTTCGAGTTAACTTCGTCAATGGGGAATCAATTTGCCAAAGTCTTGAATAAATCTTCTATAGTATCCTGCCAGTCCTAAGAAACTATGAATTTCTGAAGGACTTTTAGGAATTCCCCAGTTTACCACAGCTTCAATCTTTGCAGGATCCACCAATATTCCATCCGCATTCACCACATGACCCAAAAATTGCACTTCCCTTAACCAAAATTCACACTTCGAGAATTTTGCGTACAACTTATTCTTCCTCAAGGTTTCCAATACTTCTCGAATGTGACAAGCATGATCTCCTTCATTCTTAGAATAGATCAAAATATCATCTATAAATACAATTACCGATTTATCCAACATCGGTCTACATACTCTATTCATCAAATCCATGAAGGCAGCAGGAGCATTCGTTAACCCAAACGACATCACCAAAAATTCATAATGCCCATATCGTGTACGAAAAGCTGTCTTTGGTATGTCTTCTTCTCTTACCTTCAACTGGTGATACCCGGATCTAAGATCTATCTTTGAGAACCAATTAGCACCTTGGAGTTGATCAAACAAATCGTCTATACGAGGTAATGGGTATTTATTCTTGACAGTCAGCTTGTTTAGTTCTCTGTAATCTATATACATCCTTAAACTGCCATCTTTCTTCTTTACAAACAGAACTGGAGCACCCCACGGCAAAGAGCTGGGTAGGGTAAAACCCTTGTCTAATAATTCCTGTAATTGCTTCAGGAGTTCCTTTAACTCAGCCGGTGCAAGTCTATAAGGGGTCTTAGCGACAGGTTTTGCCTCAAGTATTAAATCAATTCTAAACTCAATTTCTCTATCAGGAGGTATACCGAGTAGATCCTCAGGAAATACATCGGGGAAATCACAAGCAGTATCAACTACATATGCCAAAAATGACTCGCAACCCTTACTCAATAATTTCTCTGCCTTAATCATAGATATGACTTTCACCACACTATCATGTTCATCACCACAAACCGTTACCAAATTACCATCCGGTGCTCGCAACACAATCATCTTTCTTTTGCATATTATCTGAGCCTCAAACATAAATAACCAGTCCATTCCCAATACTACATCAAAACCTCCTAATTTCATCATGTGTAATCTAGCAGGAAATTTTACACCTTCTAATTCAACAAAACAATCGTCTATTACTTCACTAACAACTCTGAATTCATTTGAGGCAGTCTCTACTGAAAAAGCAACATCTAACTTTGATGGTCTAACTTGTATTAAGGCATGAAATTTTATTGATATAAAACTTCTATTAGCTCCCGAATCAAATAAAACTCTAGCAGTTACATCATTAACAAGAAACGTACCTGACACAACATATGGTAATGTCTTAGCCTCCTCCGTAGTCATCGTAAATGCTCTCCCCGCTGTACCGCTACTACCACTCACGCTGCCTTTACTCGGTCCTCCCACTGCACGAATAGGAACCGTCCAGGTCTAAGTTTTGGACATTCAGATTTCATATGTCCCATCTCCCCGCATCCATAACACCGAAGTTCTGGACATCTAGAAACGAAATGTCCAGGCTTCCCGCATTTACGACATGCCGGATGATTCAATCTACATTCCCCTCTATGAAACTTCCCACATCTATTACACTGAGGAGGGGGACCTACAAAACCCCTAGCATTAAATTTCCTCTTCTGCGGCCCACCTTGTCCATACATAGGCCTAGAACTCAGTGAAGCTTCCTGATGACTAACCACTTCTTCTTTCACCACAGGTTTCTCAGACTCAACGACTTCCTCATACATGTCCGCAGCCAAATTCACCGTGGCTTGGTAAGTAGAAGGAGAATTAGACTTTACCAACATTCTCACCTTAGGAGGTAATCCCTGAACATACCTAGTAATCCTCTTTGTCTCAGGAGTTACTAAATGAGGTACCAAGCGCGCCATTTCTTCAAATCTAGAAGTATACTCTTTATGACTTAAACTGCTTGCTTGAAACTGCAAAAACTTGATCTCAATTCTGTCCATCTCGCCCTTTGGACAGATTTTTCTATCACCGGTTCTTTAAAAGTTTCCCACGTCATCTGACTTACGGCGGCCTCACCCATGGCCTGTTCCACTGTATCCCACCAGTACAAAGCTTCTGCTTGAAAAGAATGCACTGCAAAGCCTACCTTCTGATCTTCCTTACATCTACTAAGTTTAAACGCCACTTCCATCTCTCGTAACCATTTGTAAGTTACTACTACATCCTTCTGGCCTTCAAACTTAGGCGGGTCACATTCCTTAAAATGCTTATATGATATTGGTTTCTCCACTACAGGCTCAACAATAACAGGTGGAGGAGTTGGTTGGGAAGATGATTCACCACCTTTCCTAAGATCACTTAGCATTTCCGGTAAGGTAGTACGCAACACTCGGGCGACTTCATCACCTATAGCCGCCTTAAGTTCATCACCTGAGATCCTAGCTTCAGGTCTAGAATTTGTATTACTGGTTTCCTCCATCTACGATCAGAAATAAACCATAATCAAATAATGAGTGATACCAGGATGTTGCATATAATGTAAATTGCTCATAACATTGGCCAGGTGTTATTAATTATTTACTTATTCACACCATCCTGCCTCTTCTCATTATCCTTTCACAGTTTATTTCTAACCCTATCTAAAGCACAAAAGCATGCATACACATAATACAAATCTTTTAATTCAACAATCACCTTTATTCAACACTTGACTGAATGATTACTAACAATTGAATACTCATTCACACAATAGTTCACCACACCTCCGGTGGTAGATACTGGCGCTTCCCATATATTCAGTTAAAGTTTGAAACAATTAATTGTTCAAATCTCTTTAACCAAGGCTCTGATACTAACTTGTAACACCCTCAATCTTATAACAATATAATATAATAAGGAGGGTGCTACTAGTTGGGTTATTATAACAAGTCAGAGACTACAAACACAGCGGAATTTTATATATATTAAAACTGTTTACATCGTTAACAATATTTACAAGACTTTATCTGACATTTCAAAACTTTGTTAACTTCAAGTACTTTATTCCCAAAACCCAACACTTGTGGCCAGTATCATACACCATAACCGGAAGCTAACTCTGTGGGGGATCATCACGAGCACCTCTATTACTACCTGGCATGTATTAGAAAATAAACACAAAATCAGATAAACTGATGAGTTCTAACATATACCACATTTTAATAACATTAGCCCATCAACTGTTACCACACCGAATGATTCACACAGACCTTCATCAGTCCATTTATTTATCCCAGTATTAATATGCATATCAAATACCAACAAGGTATTTATGGACATCTTTTTTTTATCAATTTTAACTTGGTGGGTGAAACCTCCACCTCGCGTGTTGACGGGTCAAACCTCCGTCTATAATTTGGTGGGTCAAACCTCCACCTCGCGCGTTGACGGGTCAAACCTCCGTCTATAATTGGCGTTGACGGGTCAAACCTCCGTCTATAGTTGGTGGGTCAAACCTCCACCTCGCCATTTACCACAATTTACCACTTTCAACTCATTTTCACATTTTATATTTATTTATATGCATGCCAGTGCCCGATTTTATCAAACAACATTTATCTAACGGCATAATCACATAAAAAGGGCAATTAGAACTCACCTTAATGTTCCAACAAGTGGTTATCAATCCAAATATGCTAGGGCAGCTAAAACTTCTCTTTCTCAAAGCAAATCTAAAATAATAACCCTAACTTAGTCAAATTTCCCTAGCTGACCACTTCACATGACTAAGGCTATGCGACTGGACTCATTCGTGCGACTGAATATGCGACTGAGCTTAGTCGTACGAATGGACTATACGACAGAGGTGCGAATGAGCTATAACAGGGTTTGTGCGAATGACCTCCATTCGTGCGATTGGTTCATGCGACTGAACTTCAGTCGCACGTTTGAACAATGCGATTGACTCAGTCGCACGAATGGGTCATGCGACTGGGCTCATTCGCCTGAAACGGATCAGCAGCTGTGTTCTTGACATATTTGATGCAAAAACTCGAGTTTTAACTATTTGAATTTTACCATATTCATAACAGAACCTGTACACCTTATTTTCAACCATTTCGGGTCTTTATTTCATCAAACTTCCCAAAAACTAGGGCCTGAACCTTCACTTTTCAGTTTAACAAAAAGATTGAACAGAAACTCTGATTTAAACATGTTTTTGGATCAATTCCCACCACCCACACAGCTTAACATATTCAAAATCAATCCGTACCAAGCAAAACTTACCAAAACGGAGCTAGTTTGATCAATTTGGGCAAGAGCGGGGTGTTTGGGTTCGAAGGGGACAAGGGAAGGAGGTTCAGCAGATAAAATCTGCTTGTTAATACCCTTAACCTCCCTACTTATCCTTCATGCTCATTTTTAGCCGACATACTCAATCGCACGATTGGCTTATTCGCACGACTCAATCGTGCGATTGAGCCCATACGCCCGTCATTCGTGCGATTGAGCTTCATTCGCACGTATGGCATGCGACTGAACACTAATCTTAATTAAATAAATAAATTTTGAACTTTTGGATGTTACAATTTTATAAGTGTTGATGATCTTTTTCTCATAAATGAACTTATCGCATTCACTTAGTCTTTGCGTAATAGAAACTTAATTGCTGAAAAAAATTTTTTTTTCTAAGTTTCAAGAGCAGTTCGCGCAAATGAGATTTTTGTTGCTGAAAATTCACTAAGTGTAAAAATGTTTTTCTTTGGCATAATTAAGTTATTTCAAAGTGTTCTAATCATGATTGTTTGTGACAATGCAGATGGCACACATGATTTTTAATAAAAATCATAACTGTGTAGCATACTTAGATGATGTTCTTGAAGGAAAGGAACTTTTTACATCCATGATAGAAGGGCTGAAGAATTCTCGCATAGTTTATGCCATATCTGCTGATCCAGCTATATATTCTGAGTTGATCGATTCTTTCTGGAGCACAACTGCTCTAGAAAAAGACCAAGCTGGAAATCAAATCATCACTGCTACTGTCAAAGATAAGAGGGTGACTGTTTCTCAAGCTATTTTGAACAGAGTACTACTATTTGATGATCAAGAGGGTGCTCCAATAAGATTGGATGATGATGTAGTTATGGATTGTCTCGGATGGGATATGAGTACAGATATCCTAGTCTAGAGAAGAAATGGTTGCCACCTTATTGGAAGTATCTTTTTCATGTAGTGATTCACTGTCTAAGCAACCTGAAGGCTGGGATGGACAGTCTGAGTGCTGTCTTTGGATCGTTATTAGTCTCTCTGGTGGATGATCTTCCATTCAGTATTTCTGGAGTAATCTTCCAGGAGATGGTGAAAAATGCCACAGCTAATCCGGGAAGGAAGTTCATTATGTATCCTCGGTTTATTCAGCTGGTGATTAATGACGCCTATCCTGAGTTTGCCACACTAAGGTCTCCAAAATATGTTGTACAGACTATCAATAAGGAGATTTTTACTCATCTCACTGGAGCAAGAGGAAACAAATGCTCAGGAGAAAGTTTTGCTAAAATTGGTAAATTTTCTGAGATAGAGGAAGATGTTGGTGAGTTAGGAAGAGATGTTCAAAATGATGAAGCACAGACTGGCACTTCTACGTCTGCTGCTAGAAATGATATAGATGAGGAGATTGAAAGATTATTTGAGGATGAGCCTGTGAATGAAGAAAGAATGGAAGGAATTGTTCATTCTACTTCTAGTTCTGAGACCGCTAGTGATCAGATAGGGAATGTTCCCTATGTGATTCAAACTGATCAGACACCTTCTACTCCAACTTCCACAAGAATCAGTGTTGAAGATAGGGATACTGATTACATCCCTGTGGAGTCTCCTAGTACATCTATGAGATATAAATGAATGGCTAGGAGGAAATATTTCCCTGCCAGGAAAAGAGGACGAGGTGGTATTCCCAGGAAACCACGAACACATGTGATTATTACTGAGACTGAACAAGAGCAGCCTGTTAATGTGACTACTTCTGCCACTGAGACAGAAACGATTCTGTTTCTGAATCAGCCAATGTTCCTGAATCTGGTTTTACCACTCCTCCAAGACAAGAAAATCTGGAGTTTGATGTAGATACGTTTTTGAATACTCCTCCGGATTTCCAAGGAAGAGAAGAATCCACCAGTGCTCCTCGTTCTATAACGTTAGAAGAAAGAGTGAAGAACTTGAGAAAGAAAGCTTCGAGAATGTTAAACTGATTGCTGAATTGAGAAAAGACAATGAAGAAAAGACAAAGATGATTAACATGATTCATCTTGACTCAGCAATAAAAGATACAAGGATAGTCTCTCTGGAGCAACAAATGAAAAGTATGTTTGATTATTCTTCGGGGTTGGAAGACAGTTGAATGAGCTTAGAGAGTTTATTTCTCAGACATATTTCCATCAACCACCAGTTATCAGGTCTACTACGGTGGTTGGTGAGACGAGCAGGCGTTCTCCAAGCCCATCTCCTGCAGAAGATACTCAAGAAAGTGAAAAGGTCAACGAAGCTCAAACTACTGAAGAACAGCCAAGTGTTAGTACTACTGAAGATGTACCAATTTCATCTGAAGTACCTATCACTGAAGCTATTACATCTACAGCTTTCGTTGAGCCAGAACATATGATGAATCTTCCTGTTGTTACTGAAGAAGAGGATGAAGATTTGATTGATTATGAGGATTCAGAAGATGATGATGTTGATGATGATGAGGATGATGATGACAATGATAATGATGATGATGTTGGAGATGATGGTGAACATGATGGAGGAGATGATGATGATAATAATAATGATGATGATGGAGGTGATGCTGAAGGATTATCCTCTAATCCAACTGGTGATACTAGCACTAATAATGACACTCGACCAAGTGCTAGTGATCCAGAAGGATATGATCCACTTGACCCTGATACTGAGAATTTGTATGAAAAGGAACTATACTCATTTCAACAATCTTCATCAGGTGTTGTAGAAGAAGAGTTTGATTTGTTTGATGATTTGGATGATCAAAATGAGTATACGGATATATTTGGGAACAACCTACAAGATTTATTCAAAGATATTAATCTTGAAGAAGGAGAAATTCCAACTGAGACTGTGAGTGGTTCAACTCCTAATGTTTCAACACAGAAAGATTCTACTGGACAAATTGCTTTATACACTAGAGGAGGTTTACTCTTTAAAGCACCACCACCACCTACTGAAGCTCATTTTCTGTTTATATCAAAGCCGAAACAAAAATATGGTGAAATGTCTCATGTTATTAGCTGGGGTTATGATGGCGAGAAAAGGTTGTATGTCATAAAGAGAAAGAATGGAGAAATTGATTATCTGAAGAGCACTCAAGACTTCCATACTCTACGTGCTGCTGATCTTTATTCCATGGGAAAAGCTCTATTCTTTAATGAAAGCAATTATAGCGAAGCTGAACTAATGAGATCTATGATACGAAAGGAGATGAGAACAAATTTCAAGGACTTCAAAATTGCTAAATCAAAGGTGATTGATGATTCTACAAGACTTGATGAAAATACTAAAGCTCCTATGAAAATAAGAGTCTATCAACATCCCAAATTCATAAGAAAAGTCCCAGTCCATGCTCCTGTTCCTCCAATTTCTTTAAAGCAATTAATTTCTTGGAGATGTGAAAAGGATTCAGGTCATGCTGTGATCAAATGTACTGACAGATCATTTAGAATCATTGATCCAGCTGACTTAATGAAATTCGGCAAAGACGATTTGATTAAGCTACTACACTGTCCCATTTCAGCTGATGAGTCTGTTTATTTCTTGTCTTGCTAATATGTCTGGATGACAGATCGAATCCTTCGAAATAAATGGTACGCTTATTCTGGTACTTACAAGAGAGCAAATGTTGATTTTGACTGATGAAGTTTCACCGAGCCTAGGGGGAGATTGTAGAGGACTAATCAAGGCTCGGCAAAACAACAAACACTGAAAATAAAGATGACAAGTGAAAGATGGAGTCACGCGAGATGAAGCTCTCGCGCAAAAAGAACATCCACGCGAAAGGATGAGCCGCGCGACAAGGTTGTCGCGCGAGAACTGTTTGTTTAGTATAAATAGTTTAGTTTTCGTTTTGTAATTAAGCTTTTGATTATATTTCACTCCTGTACTGTGTGGTTTTCGCACAAGACCTGTAATAGGTTGCTTTATTCAATACAAGAAGTATTTTTGATCATTTCGATTCTTCTTTCATTCCAATCATGTTTACATTCCGCATTCACATGATTGAGATCGTGATTTGATTGTTTCTGGGAGATATCAACGGTTTTACAATATACATATACATATACATATACATATACATATACATATACATATACATATACATACATATACATATACATATACATATACATATACATATACATATACATATACATATACATGTACATATACATGTACATACATGTACATATACATGTACATTACATGTACATGTACATGTACATGTACATGTACATGTACATGTACATGTACATGTATACATATACATACACATGTACATACACATATGTACACATGTACATATACAAACACATGTACATACACATACATATACGTATACATATACATATGTATATGTATATGTATATATATAGATATACGTATACGTTGTTTTTGACCTATTTGTTTTCTTATGCAGATATGTCTTCCGATTCTGATATTGAGGCTAGCGTTGTTGACCATATTGCTGAGCATCCTTGGCTGCAGTTTGAGGCCGGTTCCATTGAGCACGCTAAGTGCTCAAAATTTATTCGTATGAAGATCGGTCATCAAAAGGCCGTAGATTGGGAGGTTATGACCGAGGTAGGAGAGCGCGATCGTCTTGCTGCTATTATCGGAGACGATACGCCGTGGAGACGTCTCTTTGAGATCGCTTTTTTGCCGTCCTACCGTGAGCTGACTGTGGAGTTTTTATCCACATTTACCTATATTCGTCCTGACGAGATGGAGGAGGACGATGAGCGCTCCGAGATTTCTTTTATGCTTTGTGGACATGCACATCAGATGTCCATTGAGCAGTTTGCCGTTCTCTCAGGGTTGTATTTTGAGCCGGAGACTGTTATCCCTCTGTTCACTGAGGGTATTACTGAGATGGAGGAGGGTCGATTGAGAGAGTGGTGGCCTCAGATTGCAGGAGGTCCGTTTCAGAGGACTAAAGGCAGGGTCACCGGCATTCGAGATCCTCTCATCCGTTATCTGCATCGTATGATCGCCACGTCCATCACGGGACGTGGCAAGAGTCGAGAGTGGTGTACCATTCCCGACTTATTTTACTTATACTGTTTGATTACGGGGACCAGGTGCAACCTGGCGAGATGTTTGGCAGAGTATTTTGCGTCGTATTATCATCGGCAGGAGCGAGGAGCGGTGTACGGCGGCGCGTACATCACGGTGATTGCCCGAGCTTTAGGTTATCTTCCTCGGCATCTTGGTGACGTGTCTCCGCCGATCGAGCCGGTGAGATTAGATCGTCGTACGCTATTCGGCATGCGTATTATACGCCAGTTTCCGGGTGGCATACGATTCTCTCTTCGACCCGGGAGATCTGGCAGCCTGCACGTGTTCAGCAGCTCGGCATTGCCGATCCACAGCAGCAGCACGGGCAGCCGCATGATCAGCCTCCACCCGACGAGCAGCCACATGATCAGCCGCCACCTCAGCCACATCAGCCGCCTCCTTAGCCTCAGTTCCCGCGACATATTTATAGAGATGTGAGGCTGCCTGCACGTATGGAGACATTTATGCAGGACATTTCTAGGAGTTTACGGTAGCAGAGTCGACGGATCGATCGAGTTGAGGATCTTATGGAGTGGCACGTTCAGCTAGAGATTACGCGAGCCCGTGCTGCTGGTATTGATCCTCCGCCGTTGCCACCGCCTCGAGATTACCCTGACTCCCCGTAGTTTTGATAGCGTTGTAATTTTTATTTTGTTATGTAATTTAAAAACTTTGTTATTTATATTATCAGTTTATGTTTATCTTACATGTTTATTATCTGTTTATGTTTATCTTATATGTTTATAGGCAAAAATCTTTACACATATACAACACACATACATACCTACACACATACATACATACATACATACATACACATACATACACACACACACATACATACATACATACATACACACAAACATACATACATACATACATACATACATACATACATACATACATACATACATACATACATACATACATACATACATACATACAACATACATACATACATACATACATACATACATACATACACACATACACACATACATACATACATACCTACATACATACGTACGTACGTACGTACGTACATACGTACATACATAAATACGTACGTACATATACGTTAAAATAACACAAAATTTATACGCAAAAATCTTTAAAAAAATATACATACATACATCAACCCAACCTATACGCCGCGTATGGGCCCATACGCGGCGTATAGGTGGTGTCGTACATGTCCCACACATTTGACATGTGCAGAAGTTGGTGGCAATACACGGCGTATGGGTCCATACGCCGCGTATAGCTGTCGGTGCAGCAGTCAGGGCCCTACCCACTTGTCATGTACGGCATCGACCTATACGTGACGTATAGACCTATACGCCCCGTATAGGCTCATTTTTCGTTGTGTATATAATGGGTGGCAACGCATTCGCGCACTCACAAAAAAAAGTAAAGGTTCGATCGGTGTTAGTGATTGATGCTTAGATTCAACATCACAAGAAATTTGGGTTTTGTGGTTCAACATTTTCTTCTCGCAAATAATTTACTCGGTAATACTATATATTCTTACTTCAGTAAGTATTTACATACATATATACATATATCTGAATTGGATACTTAAGAATCGTTTCAACTGGCTCGGGTTCCATCGGTGTTAGTCGGTTACGGTTAAACTGAATAATTTTCAAGATTTTCATCGTAACCGACTAATGCCGTGGAACCCGAGTTAGTTGAAATGATTATTAAGTAATCAAGACATTTATGTGTACGTAAGTATGTATATAAATGAAATAAGAGTTATAGTTTACCAAAAAATTATTTTGAATAAATAGTTGACCCACGTAACCCAAAAAATTATTATGAAAAGTTGATGTTGAAGAAGAAATGGAACGGGTGAAACAACAAATAATGACACAACCCACAGCTGTAAAATTTAGTTTGGTGGAAAAAATAAAAAAAAAATTGTGTATCCATGGAAAAATAACAAAAAAGCGCCTGTTGTGCAAACAGATATTCGCGGTCGTCCAACGTTAAAGGTTCAACAACAAAAGTATGAAACGTATACGAGATGTACGACCCGATGGGAACAAGTTCCGGAAGAATAATATAATGAGTTTTCTTCGTCTCACATTTCCGGAAGAACAAGTTCACCTGTAAAGCCTCAGAAGCCTGCCATGCAACGTAGTCGTTCAACGTCTTCTAAAGTATCACATGGTACTAATGAGTTTTCTTCGATTGTCGGAGATCGCCAATTAAACAATATAAACGGGTTAAAAAATTGGAGTCCGTCAATCTTTCATCAGTATATTTCACGTATACGAGATGTCCGACCCGATGGAAATTGTGGTTTTCGATCAATAGCTTTAGGCTTACCTTCTCCACGTATGGGTCATAAGTCACGTATAGGGTATAAAACGTCAAATCAACAACGCACCCTATACGCCGCGTATGGACCCATACGCGGCGTACAGGGTATAAAACGTCAAATCAACAACGCACCCTATACGCCGCGTATGGACCCATACGCGGCGTATAGGGTATAAAACGTTAAATCAACAACGCACCATATACGCCGCGTATGGACCCATACGCGACGTATAGGGTTCAGGTGTGTTGATTTAAAATTGGGGGGTGTCTAAAGAAAGGGACCCATTTCTAATTTTCTGTCACTATATATGACGAATGCATTTAATACTCATATAATATTAGTTTTTTTAGTCGTTGATGCATTTATAATTTACAATTAAATTATTAATAGTATATAGACATGTTAATTTAATACTAATAACAAAACTTTATTACTTAATCTCTTTATTAAACATGAAGCAACAAAGATATATTTTTAAAGTGCTAAAGTCAACTATTAAAAAGTTTTATTTGGTTTTAAAAAAATCCATTTTTTTCAAACCT
Source organism: Flaveria linearis (assembly GCA_024085815.1). Taxonomy (NCBI): domain Eukaryota; kingdom Viridiplantae; phylum Streptophyta; class Magnoliopsida; order Asterales; family Asteraceae; genus Flaveria; species Flaveria linearis. The sequence goes on along the minus strand of JABSNV010000227.1, from coordinate 31,646 downwards.
AAAACGTTCTATGTAACTTTTTAAGTATACGTAAAAAGTGCTATATACATGTATTTCTTATTTTCTCTCACTGTAAATACATTTAATACTTATTTAACATTAGTTTTTTAGTCATTGATGAATTTATAATTAAAACTTAAATGATTAACATTATATAGACATGATAATTAATTATTAAATAACATTATTTTATTACTTAATGTCTTTATTAAACATGAAGCAACACAGATATTTTATTTGAAAAGAGTATTAGATAGGGAAAACTATTAAAAAGGTTCATATGGATAAAAAAAATTCATTTTTCTCAACTTTTAATACACTCTATATAAGTTTTAAATATATGGTAAAATGTTTTATGCGTCTATTTCTAATTTCTCTAATGCATTTAGTACTTATTTAATATTAGCTTTTTTTTGTTGATGCATTTATAATTAACAATTAATGATATTTATTATTTAATAACATAATTATATTACTTATTGTCTTCATTAAACATCAAGCAACAAATATAATTTTTTAAAAAAGTGTCGATAAAGTAAACTAAGAAAAAGTTTTATTTAGATAAATAAATCATTTTTCTCAAACTTTAAGATGTTATATAAAACTTTTTTAGTATATGTTAGAAGTGATTTATACATGTATTCCCATTTTAGTCATTGATGCATTTATAATAATCAATTAATGATTAATATTATGTCGACATGATAATTTATTGTTTAATAACATAATTTTATTACTTAAATCTATTAAACATGTAGCAACTAGAAAAGAGTGTTAGATAAGGTAAAATATTAAATATGTTCATTTGGATAAGAAAAAAAATCCTTTTATTTAAACTTTAAAATGCTCTATATAACTTTTAAGTATATAATACAACTAGGTTAGTATCCCGTGTGATACACAGATTAAAAAAATAAAATATCAAATATTATGTAATAAAAATTAAAAAATTATAAAACAATATTTAAAAAAAAAATATGATTGAATTACATAAAATAAGTACATAAATAATACAACAATAATATCATCTTAGACTTTCCTTTTATGAAATTATTTTTATTTTTCTTTTCAAAAATAAGTTCATTTTTAAACCATCCTTATAATACTTAAAAACACTTTTTTAAAAGGTTTGTGTTTAAAAAAAAGTCGAAGAAAATTTTTATATTTATATTCCCTTTTAATGTTTGTTTTTTCATAAAAAACTATGATTTTTAATTTTACAATATCTATTTTTAGTATGGAGATGTTTTAAATAATATAATTAGTATGTATTATTATCATTTATTAGGAGAGGGATAGGCGGGAAAACTTAGATGAGAAAGCCTAATATTTTGACATGTGACACTTCAAAAGTTTATTTCTTTGTTTTTTTAATGACAAATCTATCATATTCCTACTATTAAATTACATCAAGTTACACCTTGCCTGAGTTTGAACCAGGACCTCCTATCTAAAAGGCAAAGCATTTATCAAGTGCGCTACTTTCACATTGGCATGTATTTATGCATGTATTTATAACATTCTCTCACTATATAAGACAAATACATTTAATACTCATTTAATATTGGCTTTTCAGTCAAATTAAATTATTCATATTATATATACATGATAAATTCTCTTTTGATAACATAATTTTATTTCTTAATGTGTTATTAAACATGAAGCAACAAAGATATTTTTTTAAAAGAGTGTTAGATTTTTCATACTTTATTTGGATATAAAAAAGTTATTTTAAACGTTGTTGATAAAAACTTATTTTTTTAAACTTTTATTTGGATATAAAAAAGTCATTTTTTCATACTTTAAACGTTGTAGATAAAGTTTTAAGTATATGATATAAGTGTTTTATGTATGTATTTTTACTTTTTTCTGACTAGATATGAAAAATGCATTTACTATTCGTTTAATATTGATTTTTCAGTCATTAATGCATTTTAATTAACAATTAAATGATTCATATTATATAGATGAGATAACTTATTATTTAATAACGTAATTTTATTACTTAATGTCTTTATTAAGCATAAAGCAATATATATATATATATATATATATATATATATATATATATATATATTATAAAAAGAGTGTTAGATAAGGTAAACTACTGCAAAGATTCATTTGGATACAAAAAAAGTTAGTTTTCTCAAATTTTAAAATGGTAGAAGTGATTTATGCATGTATTTTCTAATTTGCTCCAATAGAGGAATGCATTTAATACTCTTTTAATATTAGCTTTTAAGTCATTGATGCATTTATAATTATCAATTAAATGACTAATGTCATAGAGATGATAATTTATTAATATATATCATAATTTTATTGCTTAATATCTTTACATAAAATGAAGCAACAAAGATATCTTTTAAAAGAGAGTGTTAGACAAGGAAAACTATTAAAATTCATCTGTATACGGAAAAAGTCAATTTTGTAAAACTTTAAAACGCTTTATATAACTTCTTAAGTATATAATAGATGTGTTTTATGCATGTATTTTTTTAATTTTTTTTCTCTCTACGTATGACATATCCTTCTAATACTTATTTAATATTAGTTTTTTAATCATTGATGCATTTATAATTAACAATTAAATGGTTAATATTATACAGGCATGATAATTTATTATTTAATAACGTAGTTTTATTACTTCATGTCTTATTAAACATAAAGCAACAAATATATTTCTTTGAAAAACGCGTTAGATAAGGTAAACTATTAAAAAGGTTGAATCGGATGCCAAAAAATAAAAAAAAAATCTTAAATGTTTGTTTTCTGAAAACTCATTTAAAAAAGTATTTTTTACTGAATGATGTAACCTACTATTTAATGATAATAACAATTAAATATATGTAATGTTGCAACGTGCTTATTGTTATCTGTATTTTACTATAACTTTAATTCAAAATAGAGATTTTGAGCAAAGAACAAAAGTACAACCGTCACAATTGCTTCAAGGTTTTGTTTTTATAGGTTTTTATTTTTGTTTTTATTAGATTTTAACTATGACGTATTATAAAATTATGGACTCGTTGTTCCGACATACTTATCAACATTTAGTCTTGAATTTTTTCTCGGACGCAATGCTAATGTATAAGTTGTTGAAGCCGAGTCTTACAAGTTCTAATACACCAGCCATATGGCGAGTGTTTCACCAACTATTATAATACATGTAAGTGTGTGCAAAAACACATTTACATATATGTTAATATAACATGTACTTTTTTCAATTGAACATTTGTTATTTAGTTATGTATTTCATGTTAACAGTCAATCTTATAAAATAATTATATGTTTAATATCCTTTTCACTATATCTTAATCAAATTTCAGTTTTATATGTCTAGAATTAAAAGTTAAAACTATAAGTAATTCAATAAACTAGCGATGCTAGGAATAACCGAACGTAAAAACATATGGAGTCAAACCGTAATAATAATAAAAAACCAACACAAAAAAAAAATGTTAGAAACTATGCGGATGTTTTGCCCTTAAATTTAAGCATGTTGCTAGTAAGATGAGTGTGTTGCTCATATTTACATGCTGAACAAATCACAAATTATTGCTAGTAAGATGAGTGTGTTGCTCATATTTACATGCTGAACAAATCACAGATTATTGTGTCAGATAAGAAGAGAATCATATTTTGAAGAAAAACACAAGCTAGAAAGCAGTTTGTCACACCCATGTAGTGGTTTATGTACATGGATGTGTGCTTGAAACTAGTTCAATAAAAAGTGACATAAAAATACACAATTAGAGGATACGGAGACACATAGTTGTGCCTTGTAATTGACCCATGCGTCAATGTAAAAAGTGACAACACATATCCGTGGATTTCTACGTTGGATTATAGTGATCATCAGAATTTGATGTCTTGAATTTTAGCTATTATGTTACGAAGATCTTTTCTAAAATTTTAAATATATATTCTATTTTGAATTGAGGCATGGTGTCCTTAGACTTTTACATTTGACACCATGCATGTTAACAAAAAAAAAACACCATGTGTTAGTCGTGTTTTCCAAATTGATCGAGAAATGTGATTTTGACTTTATCTTTTGCTTTTTAACGTGCTGATCCGACGATAAATTTTATAATAAGTGTGAGTGTGAGTGTGTACGCGCGCAAACCCATTTACTAATGTTACTATAACTTATTATTTGGAAACACATAGTTGTACCTTATAATGGATCCACACATCTATGTAAAAACCAGCAACCCATGGTTGTGAGCTTATATGTTGGATTATAGTGTTCACTAGAATTTAACACACCTTTTTGTTCATCACCCACAAAGTATCATTGGCATGGACCACCCACACCGTCTTTTAAAATAACATAGTCGTGTTTTTTCCCTTGAACAACAAAACCTCGTTTTTCATTTCAAGTGTTACCTTATACATGGGTTTAAGCCTACAAATCAAATATGAAACTCTTAAACACCAAATTAAATGTTCTCATTGAATTTGCTAAGGTAAACAAAATACGTCAACTACATATAAAACTGAACATGCAAAAGGAAAGGTGTAAGAGATTACATAGAAAGTAAAAATGAGGGACTAAAATTAAAAACTTCACATCTCACTAACACCCCCCACCATTATAAAAACCCTAGTTCTTCTTTCATTCTTCACATCTACTCATCTTCTCCAGCTAGCCTAGCACCGATTGCTACCATCTCTACCACCGGCGGTAACCATGACACCATCGGTAACCCTACCGCCCTTTGCATCATTGCTGATGTTACCGGAGACAAACGCCGGAGTTCGATTGTAAGTATTATTCAATCTTTTTATCATATCATCCATCTTCTGTTGCGATGAGTTAAGTTATTATCATGACGAATATTCCGATTCATGATGCAGGAAACCGAAGAACACATGTTAATCAATCACAACATGTTGATTGTTCATAGCAAATTTGAACCTTAACTTTACAAAAAGTTCATGCTTTAACAGCCGCATGTAGGCCAAAAACCAGAGCTGACTTGTGACGGTCTAGCGGTATTAATGTGTATTGTAAATATGTCACTTCTCATATGTGGACAAAAAGGTAGACTAATGAGTACTATTAGATGTGTGTATGAGTTAGTTATTTTAAGAGATGGATTGATCAAATGCAAGTATATATTGTTAATAGAAGTAGATACGATTGAAAGTTGTTTAAAAAAACAGGTTTAAATATATAATTGCGATTTGCTACTTGTATATTTGAGAAAGTATTTGTATTGTTTATAATAATATATTTAAAGTATGGTTGTGAAGAAGGAGTGATTGTTCTCGTTTACATGGTTGTATTCACGCTAATCATATAATCTATTTAAAAGTTAATGAAACTATTTATTTACTTTGCTTACATGTGATGTTTGCAATACTTGAAAACATCATCAAAAGAATCTTACAAGCTACGTTTTAATAAGCAGATGACAGCTAATAAACACAAACGAAATGACCTAGAAACACAAAATTTCTCTCTCTCACACACACACATATATATGTGTGTATATATGTATATATATGTGTGTGTATATATATGTATATATATTGGTTTTTAGATAGAAACAACTAGCGAATCCAGATTTAAAATGAACTATGTGGATGACAACATATCATGTAATCACAAAAATACTTAAAATATACGGTGTGTGTTCAGATAAATTTCATACAAATACCTAGTTGGAGAAATTAACAACATATTGTAATTAATTGTCTTAGTAAGTCTCGGATCTCATTCAAGTTTATCTCCTCATAAGAACTTGTGTGATTCTTTTCACCTTTTGTGCAAGAAGATCAAACTTTAGATAAATGAATCTCTTTTCTATATTTGAGAAGTGAGTTTATAAGTACATTACATTTATGTTATGAAAATCAATAGTTTGTAATATTACAATGAATCGTTTTAGCTTTTTTTTTTATTTGTGTTTCGTCTACCCCATGATGTACACTCGGCTTAACCAAAAAAGCAAAGGCTATCAATGTCGAAAATTAGATTGTGAATTATATATAAGGAACTAAGTTGCTAATTTATGTGATTCCTTGAATTAATTGATTATCCGACTTAAAGACGTTTACGGTACTTATTTAATATTTAGGTATTCATAAATTTAGCTTTATTATAAGTTACTATAATGATAATTATACGTCTACTAATTGTCTTGGCTCCTAACGGTGAACGTTGTCTTGTGTTTAGCTATTTCAATTAGTGGTTGCGTTAACGTTGTATTAACTTTCAATTTGCACACAAAAATTGCTTAGGGTTAATTAAGGTGAGATGTCCAAGACAATAATAAATAGAAATGTCTTGGATTCAAGCTAGTCTCACTCTAAACCAATGTTTTCAGAACCGGATCGGACGTCGAACCGGACGCCTTACTGGTTTGATGGTCGGACCGGTCGGACTGGATGGACCGGATTTAACTATATTTTAATTATATTATATATGTAATTAAATATAAGTAATTTGTATATGATTTATACATATTTATACATATATTTTATAGTTATATATAAAACTTAACTATATTGTATATCCTACGTACTAATTTATGGTTTAACACCCCGTTTTTACCCACTAAAATAAAAAAAAAATAATCAGAAAACGGTCGGAACCGGGCCGGTTCGCCGGTCCAACCGCCGGTTCGGTTCGGACCGGCCGGTTCAAATGCACAAAAACGAATCACCCCTGACCGGACCGGACCAGCCCCCGATTCGCGGTCAAACCGGTCGGACCGGCCGGTCCGATCCGGTCTCAACAACACTGCTCTAAACATAATTGCTTAGGATCGGAGGTTTTTCCGGTTATGAATTTCCTTTCAAGGGGGTTGGGGTGCAATTCCGATTTAGAAACGAATAAGTGAGTCCGATAAAAATAAATCATATTCTCCGAAAGTTTTAAAAAAAACTTTTAATTTGCACATCCCAAACAACTTTCACGAATTTCTCAATTCAACACTCTTGTAATGTGTGCAAGTTTGTCGACCTAATCACCAAATGAACAACATAACAATGAAATTTGTGTGAAGGTGCTATGAGGAATAAAAAACATGATTCAACGGGTGTGAAAAACAAGGCCAATATTACAAGTCGAAACTGAACGAAATAATTAAAAGTTTTTAATTTTTAACATTACCAAGTATGTTTTATCTTATTCAACAAAAATGAATTCTACGTTGTAAATGTTTTACTCGTCGAAAACCAAAACACAGGTTTAAATTTTAAATCAATTTGATAGGCTTCAACTAATTCTTGTATATGCGTTTACGGCTCATAAATCCAAAAGGTGGTTAGTAGATCACTAATTGACGAATCAAGGAAGTTAATATAATTAACAATAGCTAGCCGACCGATGAACAACTTGCGAACGTGGTAGACACAATGGCAAAAACACGTATGGACGTATCGTGGACAACGAGTAGAACAACGTGTCTTATTTAGTGGTTATGCATATGGGTTGATGTATGTATGCGTGTGACATGATTCATGAAAAAATATATAGAAAATCAAGGAAACTCATCTATGATGATGATAGATTAATGACTTAATAGATCAATTTATGATATGATTGTAATAACTGTAAAACTTGTGAGTAATTTTCAGCCATTAATGGTATAATAAGAAACTAGAAGGTTGGCCCCGCGCGTTGCCGCGGGAGACCCATATACATATACAAGTATATTCTATGTCTAATAATATCCTATATATTTTCTTCAGATGTAACACCGCCACATGTAATACCTATTGCCATAATATCAATCAACATGTTTGAGAGGGAATGCCATTTAGTCACTTAATATGTACCTAGTTAGGTATTGTTGTCACTCCTATACCATAAAGTATATTTTTTTGTTGATGGAAATATTTCTAATATAATTTATCTTTTAACCGTAGACATCAAATAAAGTCTGTTGCTGCTGTCTTTGGCAAATACAGTAAAGACTGAATAATATATTGCATTTCGTTGTAGTTTGCCCAAAAAGTACGATGAAAAGAATAATATTAGTTTATCTTTCTGCACCACCCATAGCCTCCACCGTTTCTTTGCAAAGCTTCATAGGTGGAGGGAAATCAACATGGAAAAGGCGACGATCATCCATAAGTAGAAGATTATCCAAGTGCCTGCACATGCAAAATGATGAGTAGAAATTGAAGCGTTGATTTTCAAAGTATGAATCAAAAACTGAAAGTAGGATTAAAAGTATTTGCAATTTGCCCTTTTAAGTAATCAATGATACCCATTGCTGTAAGGTTTTTGTAATCAATACTAAGTCACACCCCGACCGACGGCGGAATCATCGGAGCGGACGAGGGAATGATTGATTGTTCATAACTCATGATTGTCTAATTGTGTAAATAATATTAAAATCCGATTACATGATAACATGAATTTAATGGATACAAATGCAACAGTTAAAGACACAAATAATAATTGTCTTTTGTTTTGACTAAGTCCAGGTCTTATATGATCAAGTAGAAGTCCACTAGCTTGCTTAACCTGAAATCATGTGAGAAAATAAAGTCAGCTAACGAATTAGCTGGTGAGTAATCATAGTTTTGAGTATACATATAGATTGATTGATTGAGAATAATTCAATTCACCAGGTAACATTAAGACTTATATTGCAATAGTAAAGCATATAGATAAACCGACACAATAACAACCCCTTGACTTGACACTTGCATATAATAGACTCCACACATAAACCATAGATTAACTCCTGCCTCTGGCACAATCACCACTCGACTATTCATATGGGGTGGGTTATCCAAACCAGTAGATCTACATTGTTGCCAGGATTGATTGATTGATTGAATTAGGGTTTTACTGTCGTCCAGTTTATCACAGTATGTTCACATAATTGCAAGTAATAACATAACCTGTCTTGAATTGAATTTAAAATGAAATAACAATAGAATATCATGATTGAATATATTGTATCACATGATTTCCCCCAAATAGGAAATGATATAAAAAGGGGATATGAATACTCACTTGATTGATGAGATTGGATTTTGATCGTGATAGGTTAGACACCTGTGATTTCCTTACGGTTAACCTAAGGAACGGTGTCTCGTGTTAGAAATATAATGATTTGAAAGTTTGGGAATGTTTTAAGGTTTCCATTTTGATTTTGAATGGTGGTTTAAATATTCTATCTAATTTGTATGTCTTGAAACAAATAGATTTTTGAAAATGATTATGTTTAGATTTTAGAAATAAACGTATTAGTTTACGTATCTGTTTGATTTATTGTGAAAATGTGGAAAAATAAATAATTAATCTTATTAATTAATTATGTGATAATTAACTAATATGTTTAATTATTTAATTTATTAAAAGAAATGAAATTGTTATTTAAAATGATTTAAATATAATAAATTTATATATTTAATCATTATTTAAACAATAATAAATATTGTGTGAAATTATTACAAATAATATTGTGTCAAATAATAATTCAATAAATTAAATTATTATTAGGAGTTCATTTTTATTTAAATAATTTTGTATTATTTATAACTTTATTTATTTAAAACATTTATTAAAAATAGATAAAATATTGAAATAAATTCTAGAAAAATAATTTAGTTGTTTAAATATTTTATTGTCTTAAAAATATTTTTTATGATTTTTATGAATTTTTTTAGAATTTTTAGAGGCTTAAAATGGCCTAAAAAATAATTGGAGGTGTACGGGGTCGAACCCGGGACCTCCTGGTTTGAATGTAGCGTGTGAACCGGTGAACCAAAGCAATCAACTGCGACAGGAATTAGAATTTAATTGTTTTAATCACAGTTTCAGTTAAGCCCCCAATTTGGCAATGAACCCTAGATCGAATTCAGCCAAATTGAAGGTCGATTTGATTTCAATTGCATCCGAATTCATGGGGCTTTTGTTCCCCATGAAAAACCGAGTGTGTATGTGTGTGTAATTTACTATATGGTGATTGAATCGAGGTTTACCCAATGAAGAACAACCCGCGGTTGATGTCGAATCCGTTTGATATGCAAGAGATGATGATAATCAAATTAAATTGATAAGAAGCTTTGGATGATGATAGAGACCAAAAGCCCTTTGTTAATTTTGACGATTGAAACCCAGAGATAGGTGTTCGGGTGTGGTGTGTGCCGCGACGAAGGTGATGATCGCTGGATGCTCAAACAAAGATTATAATCGAATTAAACTTCAGGTAAGCTTCGAATGATGGTATTGATGAAAAACCCTTATCAAATTTGGTTAAAATCGATCGGAAGTGGGTTGTTAGTCGAGTTGCAGGTCCGATCGAGGAAGAGGATGAAATGAGTTGATTTTTTGATGGTTTTGAATGAATTGAGCTCAGATGATAGTTATAATCAGTCCAAAACTGGTTAGTGCGTATCTACTTTCGATTAAAATAGTTCGTAGTGCCTTAATCGCGGGATGGTCGGCCGATCGTGGGTGGTGGTGGGGTTCGAACGGGTGACAGGGGGGTGGGGTTGGGTTTTTAACAAATTTACAACATTGGTCCCTGTGGTTTATGTTTCTTTTAAATCCTTGTATAAACTTAGTTTTTAAGTTTCGAAAATTACAAATTTTACCCCTGGATACTATTATCATTATTATTCTTAAGATTATTAATGTTATTATTATTATTATTATTATTATTATTATTATTATTATTATTATTATTATTATTATTATGGGTATTGTAATTATCAACATATTAAATTTATTTGTTTATAAAGATTAACACATTTAAAAAAAACGCGATGTTACAACTAAAACATTAATTATTAATAAAAAGTTAGATTTAGCAGACATAAAAGAATGTTTGTGTGGGTCAACCCAACCAGTTTAGACTCAGAACCCAGTTTGATTGTTTACTCAACCTAGTAACCCACACATCTTGCCTCCTCTTGGACCATATATAAAAGAGTCACCTGTCTCCAATGTCGAGTATGTATGTGATAACCGAGTAGCCTGCACAACTTTTAATAAATGTTTCAAAACAAGTGGTTGTAATCCCAAACGGTCCCTGTTCATCTGGATGAAACTTCTCCAATGCCGAGTATGTATGTGATCACCTGTCTCCCTGTTCACCCATAGGCCATAACCAATGCCACCCATGTTGACCCATACCAAATTTCAATAGTTTTGAGCCATAACCAATATCACTGATATCACCCAAGCTGATCCATACCAAATATCAACCATTTCGACCCCTAACCAATATTACTTATTTTAACCTACAACCAATACCACAAAGTTGACCCATAACCTATATCACTCATTTTGACCATATCAATTCCATATTTTTTGAACCATAACCAATACCACCAGTTTTGACCTAAACCAAATATCAATCGTTTTGACCATAATTAATCCCACCCGTTATGACCCATAACTTATGCGCCTGTTATGCGCCATAACCAATGCCACCTGTTTTGACCCATTTGCTGAGAGCATGTGAAGTTCAAGTTCAAACCAATTAACCACTACTGAAAACCAATTACTTAAATGCAGCCGATAAATGCATCTGATGGAAAAAATATGAACTCCGTTTTTCCTAACTACTCAAACCATCGATCAAACTTTTCAAGATCCCAAAGTACCCAACGCCTGTTTTGACCCATTACCAAAACCATCCATTTTGACCCATACCAAATATCACCCGTTTTGACTCATACCAAACACCATTCATACTGACCCATAACCAATACCACCCGTTTTGACCTATAACCCACATATGTCCTTATAACGTGAATAATGTTTATCTTTTCCAAACATTAATTACCTTTTTTCTTTCTTTTTAATTCACATTTGAATTCCTCTAATAATCATCATCTCCTTGTTGATACATCTAACATTGTCTTTTTAAATTATAGCGGATATATCATAGTTCTTCCCGTAATATGTTTGGTTGGGTAACGGTCAAAATGGGTTTAGTTCGAACCAGATTATAGTCAAAACATGCCATTAATACCAACAAATTCAATATATGTAGATTGTATTAAAACATCATATACCAAAGCAGTATATTACTTACCAGCTTCAAGCTTGCAGATGTGTGAACAACACCATAAGAGAAGACGGAGACCTTGCTAAGAGCCACCTCCGCCTCCGGCGAACACTTTTCACCGCACTTGAACTACCAACAGTCGTAGTATCAGGAATACTCTGTCTCGCTACCTCCAACACCTTATCCCTCCTCCTCTTCACCTGTGCACTAACTCTCTCGTCTTCCCCCAATTTCCCCTCTACTTCGCTTACCAAATTAGGGTCTTCAATCACATTCTCCTTCTCTCCGTCTTCAATCACACCACCAATCTTCGAAAACTCACCTTGCGAAGCCCTAAGGCTCTTATAAGCAACACACACACACACTTCTTCAAGCTGTTATTGGATATTTACTCGAACATGGCATATGCATTGACAACTTTTGCATCGTATCATCTGTTTCCAAGTGCAGAAAATCCTCTATCAAAATACCAGAAGTTGAAGTTTGAGATGAGATGTAAGATGATGAATAAGGGCATGTGCCCACCGTTCCACTTCCAGGGCAGCTAGCAGTACACATCCTGTGGTTGCAAGAAACCTTTTTGCTTGTTGCTGATTCCATTGGATCATATATGCTCATATTAAACTTCTGCACAAAAATATAAAACTTATGATCAAAGATGTAACCTTTTATACAAAAATCCATTTTCGCCATGAAATAATTAAAAAAAATCATATACAAAGCTTTGCAAAAACAATAGTATTAGAATACTGATACACCTCCTTGAATACAATTTGGAAAGATGCATGCATGGAAATAGAATCCGGGTAATCTTCAACCTATTTAATCATTCCCCTCTTTCCCACATTTTTAATTTTAACCCATTTGAGGCAAACCCAGCCATAAGTAAAGGAGCCGCAATTGCCACCTATATAATGATCTAAGAACAAAAATGATAGATGATAGATGATAAACGTACCATGATATCTTTCAAATCTGATTTCACAGATATCCCTTCTTGTAGTTCACGATATTTGGGCCCGGGTCTTAATCCAAGTGCTTTAGCCTTTTCCAGGTCAAATTTACCCCTAATCTCAGGCAACTCGCAAACATATAGAACAGAAATATCACTAGACTTCATTGCAAACTCATCTTCTTTGAGCACATGGGGTACAGGTAACAACAAAATAGCTGATATTTTGACAACCTCATCATCAATAAGTTTAATTTGATCATTTACTTTTTCAGGACTATTATCCACAAAACCCCATCAGATTTGGGTGATGGACCAAAGCACCGTGTGTGAACCATGGTTGCATGTGGAATGAAAGATTTCATTGCATCAACTAAGTACTTAAAATCTGAGGGTCCCCATACATTTACCTTCAAATACCATCCAAAATCTATATTAGCAAATAATAATCGTTTCGTTGATCCAATACAATATTAGACAATAATAATCCAAGCTAAGATCATAGAAGCACTTACAGGCATCCCTTCTTCACCGGTGCCAGCCAGTGTCAACAAAAGACCTGCAAAACAAATTTCAAAGACTTCAGACCTAATCTGAAACAAATACATAAGCTTAAGAATAGGGCCCGAACCTGGCAATCCACCAGCAGTTTCAGAGCAGACCCGTGAAAGAAATATATGATCAATCTAAAACATAAAAAAGCAAGTCATTCTCATCACCGTACAAACATAGACTTTATGTGAATCTTTGTGGTGAAAAATTTACCTTTGACAACTTAATCTTATGTTCGGTATAAAAACGTTCCAATCCCTGAACAAATCAAAAATATTTTCATTGTTAATTTATTTAGAAAATAACATAAAATAACATATTAGCAGCCACTCATTTTGAAGATACAAATAATTAGTTTTGGATAATACATGATCATATGAAAATTTAGTTAAATCTTCCCCCAAATTAACTGATCAAAACAATTTACGAAAATACATGAAAAAGCTTACTTCTCCAGCATTGAATATAAACCTCTACTTATCAAAGAACAACAAACTGATGGTGATGTATCTTGAGTATCCATACCTGTTCCCAAAATCTGCTTAAAACAATATAAATTCAGCCGCTTTTCATTTATAAAAGTACAAAACCTCATCACACAAATCACCAATAAATCAGAATCACAACAGTTATAAACACACACTTCTTCAAGCTAGAATTAGCATCACACTTACAATCAACAGCTTCTAGGTCTCCAGATTTCTTTCTCTACGAGCTCTTCTTCGCCACCACAAACTTCCTCTCACGAATTTTGCTCCTCGGAGAAGGTGACGTCACCGGAATCGTTTCTTCACCGCCAATTTGACACCTTTGGTTGCTGACGCAACACCACCGGAATCGGAGCACCACCACCGCGGTAACCATCGCAACACCACCACCAACGCAACCATCGCCGGCAACACCACCACCAACGCAACCATCGCCTTCAATATTGAGAAGAACCCTTCTTTTTCTCAATGATTGAGATGAACCCAGATGGAATTTGAGCTCAAATGGCTGGAATAGCCGACTTGTGTGCCCAATTTATGAAATCCTAAAGGTTACTGTCGGCACCGACATCCGTCTTTAATAAGAATAGTAATGAGTTTTTTTATATATTTTAGAAAGTACCACTCTCGGAAAATAATATCAAAGATTACTCATCTCTCTCTAATATATATCACCTTTTGGTTTCCCTAACACAGAACACATTCCAGTTTTTAAAATTGATTCCATAACAGTACGCTTAATGTTATTATATAATGTGTTTTATAGAAGCAAATAAATTTGTTGTTCTAAAAAGATCTATTGAGAAGTTCATGAAAATATATATGTGCATTTACATGAATTTTACGAAAGTTAAAGCATCATTCAAAAAAAATCTTTAAAGCTAGGTTTTAAAAACTGGATAGTCGGTTGTATCCTTAAGTGTTTGTATTGCTTGTTTGAATATGAGTGAATACACGATACACAAATGAAATAATCTTGAGAAAAAAATTAGATTCATTTATCAATTAGAATCGGTTTTGAAACAAAATCAACATGTTGAACATATGAACCTCTAAAGCTATTGGCGCGAATCTAAGTTTAAAATAGATGTAAATTTAGTTGATGTATAAATATTTAATGTGTACGGCTTCAGATTTTGTTATAATTAAGTATTTTAGTAATCTCCTTACAAGAATAGCCTAATTAGAAGAATCAAATATAACACACTTTTTGTTGCAACATGGGACACGAGCCAACGAATTTCTTTTTAAATATTAAAGGAGGGAGTTTAGCATGTAGTACATTAAAATTCATAGGCGGCTCTATATATTGTGTTAATTGTTAGACTATGAGGAACAAGGCATTCTAAGAAAGCCCCAAACTCATATCCTTGCGTCACGTGGCGCCAACTAGATAGTGGGGCTTTCCCTTCCTTTTTGTTGGAGTAGGGCATTCTTTGGAATGCCCCTTTTTTTCTTTTTTTCTTTTTTTTTTTAATTTTATTTTAACTTTCAAAACACCATATTATCTAAACTTTATAAATTTTTAATAAAACTACTTAAAAACATAACTTCATTACATAATATGCATAAATTATGCATTCCAAATCCTAATTTTAACAAAAGTACTTAAAAACACTCAATATACTAGAAACATGGATTAAAAACATAAGTTCATTACATAATAATAAAACATAATATTAAGTCAAAGTTCATAATTAAAAACTTTATAAAACTAGTCCTTCATCCCATATTTGAGGCGGATTCGACGTTTCGCTTCCTCCAACGCACGTCTATCGGATACTGGAAGAACGGATATGTCGGTTGCCAAGAGCTTCATGTCCCTAGTAAATTGTTTGTCCTCCCTCGATTTTTGTTGTTTCTCTAAAATCTCGAGCCGTTTCTTCCCTTGCTCCATCAACCCATCCAACTTTGTACCCAAATCAACAAAGTCATCCCCATAACCCGCCGTGCTAGATGAACCCGCGTGCGCGGCTTTTTTCGCCTCGTCTCTACCACCCGGGCGGTAATACCGAGGCTCATGAGCCTCCAAATCAAACACTTCCGTCTCATTTAGGTCAATGTTGACCCGCGCATCTGACCCTTGACTCGCCTCATTGGTGGTGGAAGCGGATGTCGTCTTCGACCTTTTAGCACTCCGCTGACCACGACTCCCCTTTGGATCCCAATCAACAACTAAATGGAACTTGAAACTCGTTCTTAAGTACTCCCATTCTTGTAAATAAGCAAAGGGTGGATGTGTGGCATTATACTCCGCCAAAGCACGTTGCATCTTATCCGCATTTTGAACCGGATGAGTGATGCATACGGGTGTATATTTGGTTGAAAGCTTGAACAGACATCCGAATATTTCGGAACTTTGAAACCAAACAATCGGTGTTACGATAATCGTCTGGCTTTTTGATTAGAGAAAGAAAAACGCGACTAATCCAGATCCAATACGTCCTTTCTTTTTGATAATTTGCTACAAAAAAATGTTTAACAAACTTAGAATTATAATAAGTAATCTATAATAATAATAAAGAGACAAATAAGTAATCTTCTCGTATGAACCCGTAGACTCGTCAGATGAAGATGACGATGAACTTGAATTGAGATCCATATGATAAGTTAAAATTAAATATTTTTGTGTTGTGTGTGTTTTATATATAAAGTTATGTGTGTTTTAATTTATAGTTGTTGGGTATTTATATATAAAGTGTAAGGGGTAATTAAAAAGTTAGGAAAAAAACTATCCGTTTGAGAAAGTAAAGTGACCGTTGCATTGAACAAAATGGGGGCATTCAAGGCGTTCTATACAGGAAGCTTGGGAGGATTTCAAGTCCTAGAACGCCCCATGGGGCAATGTAGAGGGCGTTCTGGGGCGTTCTGGAGCGTCTTATGGGGCATTTCATGGGCTATAACGCCCTTCTCCTCATAGTCTTAGGTTTTCATCTTGTGCTTCCGAAGACCCTGATTTTAAATGAGAAAAATTATTTGAGTTATAACTGTTTTCAAATGTTTTTAACTTTAGATAATTGAATATTGTTAAAAGGATTTGATTGTGTTTTAACCTTTTGGGTATAATGATTGTAAGCTGGTCAGTTTACGACTAAATCATTATTAGTTTGAGTATTTTTGAAAATATGTATGTGTACGTTAGGTTCACTTATAATAGTTATAAAGTTACCGTTCAAATTTACTACAATATCATTATTAACTAGCTATAGTAACCCCGTGTGTTACACG
The DNA here is from genome assembly GCA_024085815.1 of Flaveria linearis. Lineage (NCBI taxonomy): Eukaryota > Viridiplantae > Streptophyta > Magnoliopsida > Asterales > Asteraceae > Flaveria > Flaveria linearis. The sequence goes on along the minus strand of JABSNV010000227.1, from coordinate 14,433 downwards.
TGTTGAATAAAAAAAATTAATATAACAAAATTTATTAAAAAAAATTATAAAATAATATTTTAAGATATAATATCATTGAAATTATGTATTAGAAATGACTGTAAGCTATAAAATAGTGATATCAACTTTTTAAAACTTTATTTTTTTCAAAAAAAACGTTTTGTTCTAAAACAAACCGTATAAAAATGTCAACTTTAAAATTTTCTTATTATAACTCTTAAATTTAATTATTTTTTATTTTAAAAAAATAACTTTTTAAAAATACCAATTTTAAATATTTCGTATTTTTAAAAAAGTCTTATTCTTTAAATAAATTTATTATTTTATAAAAAATTGCTTATTTAGAAATAACATTAATAAATAGATCTCTTTATTAATTAATTAAATCTAAAAAAGTGTTAAATAGTATTATTAGTAATTAAGGTAATTATTTAATAGGAGAGAGAGGCGGGAAAATTTTGGTGAGAATGATTGTGGTGTTGACACATGTCATCCCAGATACCCTTTTATTAGAGTAGGAAAGGTATTTTAAGATGACACGTGTCAACCCCACAATCATTCTCATCAAAATTTTCCCGCCTCTCTCTCGTATTAAATAATTATCTTAATTACTAATAATATTTATTTAACATCTTTTTAGATTTAATAAATTAAGAAAGAAATCTATTTATTATTTTTATTTCTAAATAAATATTTTTTATAAAACAATAAATTTTTCTAAAGCATAAAACTTTTTTAAAAATATAAAATATTTTAAAATTCGTAATTTAAAAATTCATTTTTGAAAACAAAATATAATCCAAATTGAGAGTTATAATAGGAAATTTTTTAGAAATGACATTTTTATACGAATTTTTTAGAATTAAATATTTATTTTTTAAAAAAAGTTTATAAATAAAATTTTAAAAGTTGATATTACTGTTTTATTATTAGAGTATCATTTTATAATTATTAAATTTTATTATATTAATATTTTACTTACTCAACCCGTGTAATACACGGGTTTACTAAAGCTAGTTTGAGTATATTTGACAATATATATGTGTATATATATGCACGTTAGGTTTAGAAAGTTTAAACAGTTGGTTCTTTATTGTGATTAAAGGTTTCTTTCCTATTAAAGTTCTTTAGTTAGAATGATCTTCTTTCTCATTATGTGTGGTTGCCGTCATCGTCTTCTTGATTAGTATGTGCATATATGAAGTGTTGGTATAACAAACACGTGCTTCTTTAAAAAAAAGTTTTTAACTAAGAAGTATTGAGAATCACACAAAAGCCCATCAAATACTACTAAGATATAAAAAATATATAATCTAAATAGCAATATGTATACAATGAAGGTATGGCTTTCTATCATAACAACACTAACATCGATCGTGTGATATATTGAAAAGTAAATATGAAATATATATATGGATTTAGCATTCACATAAATTTTACAATATTTAAGAACATGATATATATATTTTTTAAATGTTATTATGAAAACTAGATGGTCAATTAAATTCAAAAGTGTTTGCATGTACCGTTTGTTCATTTAAGAGCTAATAGATCATGCATGATAAATGATCTTGAGAAAACAAACTTTCACTATCAATGGTTGTGAGACAGAACTTCTCAGTTTTTTCTAACGGCAAATGTGCGACCCTACTTTGAATAATATGTATTATCTTAATCGGGTCCATTTATTCGTTTCTCAGCCGGGACCGCACCTCCAATCCACTCAAAAGTAAACCCATTGATAAGAAAACTCACTAACTCAATTCTAAATATTTTATTCATAATAAGATTTAAATCTATAAACTCTTAATATTTATATGTTATGGGTAGCTTAACTAATAAATTGACCTAAGAATTAGTTGAGGTGTAGACCTGGATCTGGGTGAGCGAATCTAGATCATCACATATGTACTATAAAATATTTAATAGTTTTAAAACATATGTTGGCTAAGTCTTTGAAATGGAAAATAATTACTAAATATAAATTAACATATTTTACAATAAATACATATGTGTATGAAAATGGTAATAATTAAAACCTATTGTGAATTCAAAAGCATAAACGGTAATTATTGTCAGCGGAATTAGTATCTTTACTATTTAATATTGTTGATTTGGAACTTTAACTTTAAGGGGACGTTTGGTATGCAGAAATTTAATGGAATTCAATGGAATTGGAATCTGAATTCCATTGGTCATTGTGTTTGATTGGTAGGAATTCGTTGGAATTGGAATTTAAATTCCATTCTTCAAGTGTTTGTTTGAAAAAGGAATTGGAATTGAACTTGGAATTAATTCCCTTAAATTCCATCAAATAAAGGATTTCAAAATCCTTCCAAATATTGAAGGATTTCAAATTCCACCGACTCTTGCCTCCACCACTGACCGCCATCTACCACCCCGCTCACCGCCAACCGACACTACGCCGACCTCGACCGCCGACCGCCGACCGCCGACGCCCCCCGCCAACCCTAACCCCCGCCGCCCCCAACCGCCGACTACCACCTACCACCCCGCCCACCGCCAATCGACTGTGACACCCCCGATCGCCGACGCCGCTGCCCGCCCCCGATCACTGACCACGATCGTCGTCCGCCGCTGCCCGCCCCCGATCACTGACCACGATCGTCGTCCGCCGACCGCCGCCGTCCGTCACCGACCGCCGCCGCCGACCGCCGCCGTCCGTCACCGACCGCCGCCGCCGACCCCCGCCGTCCGCCGCCGACCGCCGCCGTCCGTCACCGACCGCCGCCGCCGACCGCCGTCGTCCGTCACCAACCACCGACCGCCACCGACGCCAACCACCGCCACCCCTAATCGTCGATTGTCACCGACCGTCATTGCTGAACCGTGTCTCGACGACGGGTGTTATCGGTTGGTGGCGGTCGATCGGCGGCGGTGGTTGGTTTTCTGCAACGGGCGCGGTTGGTGGTCGCGGTCAATTGTCGACGGTGATGGCGGCGGCGGTCGGTGGTATGTAGCAGCGATGATCGGTGGTCATTGAGGTGGTGGCGGTTTGCAACGGTGATAGATTCCAATTCCTTTATAATGTATTGGCACTGGAAATGTATTTGCAATTTAAATTCCATTTATAGATTGCAATTCCTTTGAATTCTAAATCATTTGAAAAATATTGAATTCAAAATGCAATTCCTTGAATTACAATTCAATTCCAGTTCCAATTCTAATTCCAACAAATTTCGCGAAACAAACGCCCCCTAAGTTTGTTTTTTAGTTATTACTAGAAATATTCTCGTATGTGTTGTCGCATTCCTACACCTTGAACATGAAACGTGAATTAAAAAGACATATTGTAACCGCCATCACTCTAATGTATAACCGAGGTTATTAAGTAAACATAATGAATAACATAACTTCAACAAAACAAATAAAATAAAATTAGCAAATGTGTCGAATAGATATAAGTTTTCATATTTTTCCAAAAAATAAAAACAATATTAGTAAATGAAAAACACTCTTCAGGTGCAATGAATTGAAAAAAAGGTATTAATTTGATCTTTACACGCCTAAAGTGTCATTTGTATATACACTTTTATGAGGCAACAATCTGATTTTTTAAAATTTATTCTTATACTTTACGAAGCAAAAGAGAAAAGAAGAAAATCAATGGGAAAAAAACAAAAAATCAACAACCAGACTCAATAAACCACCCCCCCCCCCCCCCCTACCCCCCCACCCCCCCACCCCCCATGCTAACCGTTGGGCTAACTGACTGCTTTAATAAAGATTTGTAACATAAATACTCAAATTCATTATTTAATTCTAATTTATTAAAAAAAATACAAAGAAACCAAGTGGCTTTCATGTAACACCCTTGATTGGTCATTAGCAAACCCCAACCAATATGTATAATTTACTATAGCTAAGGTTACAAATTAATAACATGCCTAATTTGATCTCTAGTTTAAATATTAGGATAAATTTATATCAGGTTTATATATATCACATGAATTAATACTCCGTATATAGTGATATATGATATTTAGTCATTTAATATACACAAAAAAAATTTTCATGCTATCCACGTTGTTTTAATTCTTTTCTTTTTCAATAATATAATTTATAAAAAAAAATTAAATCATGGAAATGATGCAAACTCATAGGAATAGTGTGCTAAAATGTCACACCCTCAAAATCCGCTAACGGGGTTTTACCTTCAGACGTGTGACACACCAGGATCTCAGATAGCACCAGTTACATCATAATCATTAATTGCAAAACATCACATTAAGAAAACAGACTTTAATTCATCCAGAAGTGTTTCACGCTTGTGGAAGCGACTTGAAAACATAAATCAACCGTAAATTGTATCAACGTGCGTTTAAACCATAAAAATCAATAACGTTTAACAAAATAAACGATTGAGTTGTGATTTATGCCATGAATGCATCCCTAGCTGAATTTTTTAACCTTGTGTGTTCCTGTGACCTGAGAAAACATGCTAAAGTGTGTCAACATAAAGTTGGTGAGTCCACAGTTTTAACAACAAGTAATGTGTCAGAAAGCGTTTCATATGGTTTAGTATATAAAGCATATCGATAGGTAGCTAGCCTATAAACAAGTTACTTAGTGTTTCAAACCGAAGCTGATTGTGTGTGTTTTATGCCTTTCCACCACGTCTATCACAAACCTTGGCAATTGTTAGGTCAATTACGCACCCGTTAGACCTCCAATCAAGCTAGCGCGACTAGCCCGGGCGGAGTTTGTCAAACCCAATACTACTCAGAATTACCTCGCTAATCCTATTACTAACGGTTTGATACTGTAAGGACTTTAAAATCTGTCTACACTAACGTAACAGGCGGTATCAATAATACTGACAACCATAATAAAATAGTGTTTGCATGTTTTCTCCTCCGAAAAGAAAAAAATGTAAAACGGGGCCGTGAAAAGTCACCTTAATAGCACAATAGCGAATACACGAAAGCACAGTGATTAGAGTTCCGATTACCTGTGTTTCATTCAGTATATATATAATTAATATTAATTATTAATTACAATATAAGAGTTGTATGGTTTCGCGTTTCACGGTTCGGTCATGATGTCGATTATGGATTGACTCCGCCTTCACAAGCAAACGTAAGCATACACAACTCACTTAAGTATAAGATTTTTACTTACTCTTGTCCGTTCATGCATGAATGTACCTTATATATAAGTTTTCACACAAACAATAATAAATACATACGAGACGACACACAATATAATACTTATTAACAGCTACAATATATATCACAATTCACACGTTAATAATACTTAACTAATTTTTATTAACGAACGATGACCAAACTTAACACTCGATTTGACACGGACGCACAAAGCAACACATAATTAGACTAGTACACATACATCACTATAATTAGCCATGCATAAGGCAACCAACTCTCATCACACAAAATATAAGGCGCGCACACACACACACCACCACAACACACACACACACACACACACACACACACACACACACACACACACATATATATATATATATATATATATATATATATATATATATATATATATAGGGGAGGGATCAAATAAAAACCATGTTTTTTATTGAAACCATGAAAACTCCTCTTAACCAATCAAATTTTTTTCTAATAAATTTTCTATTTTCTATAAAAGGTTAATAAAGTAATTTTAATACTCATTTAATTATGGTATCTTTTAAATGTCTAATTTCTCTCCTTATTTAGTTGATTAGTTGACTAAAAATTATTCACTATCTCTCTCATTAAATAAAAGAAATAAAATAAACCACAAACTAAATCATCTATTTTTTTTTCTTCAAAAATTGTTTAATGGCGACCCTTTGCACCCGATCCATTGTTGTTACGTATACGTAACATTCTGTTACGTATGTTTGGTGATGTTTCATTCTGTTACATATATGTAACACCGTAAGTTCCAGTTACGTATATGTTAATCTGTTACATTATTATGCTTTTTAATTGTTATGTACATGTAACTTGGCAAGTTACATATACGTAACTATGTCTACAAATTAATGTTCCATTACTGCTCCATCTTGTTCATTGGAAGAAAAGGAAGATGATTTGAAGACGTATATGTATGATGTATTTGAGTTACATATATGTCACTCGTCATCTTGATTTTTCTAGATTTGAGGTTTGTAATTATAGTTACATGTATTTAAGTGGTGACCGAAGGACATAACAATAACGACAATAGGAAGATGTAAAATGATGGGTTACGTGATGCAAGTTAAAGTTACACATGTAAGGTATGGGTTAGTTAAATGTAACTAGTATGTGTTACATATATGTAACTTTAAGTGTTTTTGACTTACATATATCTAAATCCTAAATGTAAACGATTAAACTATGGTTAACATAAAAAATACGACTTACATACACGTATGTGTTTGCTATATTCAATAAGAAAACATACGTAAATGTGACTTAGTTACATATAAATGTAACAAGCTTAGTTTTTCTGTTTTAAACATTGTCAAGAGGAAAAAAATCAACTTTCATATACGTAGAAATGAGTTATATTTAAGTTTTTATAGGGTTCAAGGAAGAAAAACAATTTGGTTGATTATTATACTGTGGTACGTATATGTAACTTCTGATTATGTGGTTGATTTAAATCATAGTACGTATACGTAAGTTTTGATTGGAATGATTTCAATTTGATTATCCGTTCTTTAAATAGCGACATGCAAAGAAAAAAATATGGTATTTAATTTTTGACTTCCAAATCATTATGATTGAGATAAGAGAGAGAAGAGAGATTTTATGAGATTTAAAATTTTAAAATTAGTCTTTACCTCTTATACCCTTCTCCATTAAAACTTGACATATATAATTAATAAATAATTACAAATATGTCATCTTTAATTGTGACCATTGATTAACATAATCAATGGTTAGAAAATTGTTTTCTTAGTTTTTAATTATAACTTGGTTTTTGTTGGAACCCTCCTCTCTCTCTCTCTTTCTCTCTCTCTCTCTATATATATATATAATGAACATAATAATCAGCTTCACGTGTCATACACACACCTGCAATAAAACACATAACATAATGCAAACAACCCATTCACATGACATGCATACACACTCACACATGTAACACATGCATACATGCAACCATCCTTTAACATATTATCATTCAAGAAATATATATACATAGAAACACACTTACAACACACACCTAACCATACTCTACCCACAAACCCACGGCCAACTACACACACCCATATACGCATGAGAAACTTCCACACACTACACACGATCATATATGCATTTTGGCCACACGTAACCACACAATCAAACCTATACATACACATGCATAAGGAGACCCACATACACCCATCCATCATAACTGGAACACACACAAAACAGCAGTAGCATACGCAAGCATAGCACAACTATACATATATAAGCATATACATATCCACTGCCATGCATAACCACCCACACATTACCCATGCATAGCATATATACACACACTAACCTCACACACTCACGGGAACAACTACAACACCCACACCCACGGTTCACGCACACAAACACACCCACGGTTCACACACACTCAAACACACCACGGTTCACACATGCATACAAACAAACAGCCACCATCAAACACAAACCATGACCCACACACATATTTATATATACACATCGCAGAAGCATATGCATACATACGTACGCAGAACATATACATACGTACATACGCAGAAATATACACGTTCATACATATGCAGAACACATAACCATTTAAGCGATGGTATGCCACAGTGATTACAACACACCGGGACATGAAACGCCAAACCGTGCACCCTGCATCGTGAACCGAGACCATAATTGTAAGGCCCCGTTCCCGGGCACTTCACAGTTGGTCATTCATCGCACATAAACCATACATTTATTGAAAACATCGCAATGGAAATTAATTAAAACCATTTCATATAATTATAATTGCTTTTGCAAAGTAATACATCATTGTTACATTACAAAACATCAGTTGTTGCATTATATCACAAAAACGTTATCGCAATATAAAATGGATGCCATCCAAAAATAAGCCATGCCATCCAAAAAAAAGTAGCTGCCCTGTACCATCCTCAGCAACATCACCTGCCAACTGGAAAATACATAAAAGTCAGCGTTGCTGAGTGAGTTTTAGTTTTATAAAAATATAACATACTTTACTTTCGTTAAAATCCTTCTTTGCTTTCATACGCGATCATGCATCATATGTACAAATAGATAATACTATTGTTATCTTCCATTATCATATTCATTCTTTCTTTCCATTCTTTTCATTAGCATTCGCTTACATATACTTACTTTCATTTTATATTTTTCATTAACATTCTTTTTCGTATACATTCTTTCGTTTCGTACATTCACTATCTCTTACTTTCATTCTCATACTTTCGTAACGTACTTTACATCAATCTTTTACTTTCTTACTTTCTTTCATACGTTATGTCATTCTTTTACTTTCATACGGTCGATGAACTATACCCCGAACATTGTGCACGAAGCTGATGCTGGGCCTGTGGTAGTTTAATCAAGAATTATGCACGAAGCTGACCCAGTCACCTAGGCAAGTCATCTCTCCCTTTCATTCCGACCAATTGGTAATACCCCGAACATTGTGCACGAAGCTGATGCTGGGCATGTGGTAATTAACTCACGAACATTGTGCCGAAGCTGACCCAGTCACCTAGGGCATACCAAAAGGTCTTGTTAATCTCAATGATTGACCCTACATGCATCATTCGGGTTATTAAACCGCACACAGTTGAGCTAACGACAACGTGTTCGTGCACCTGCCTTTCTATTTGCTTGCAAGCCATTCTTTCATTCATTACGTTTTACTTTTTATCTTTGTTATCTTTCACTTCGTTACGTTATTCTTTACGTTCTTTCATACATTTGTCATACTACGTTAGTAATAACATAATATTTAACGTATTTTATAATATAATATAATACGTTTGAATACCATTAAAGATAACACATTATGTAAATCATGGATCAATCATACATACTATAAACCATAAACCATCACATAATCATACCTAAAATGGGTAATCATAGCCCATAGGTCAAATCAGGTCAAACCCTAAAATTCAGTTTTTCCTAAAAATTCAGAAAAATTCTAAGTGTTTTGGGCGCATGAGAACTATTTGGGCGTTTCTTCCCTGTTTGGGCATTTTACCACTATGTAGGCGCCTGAGCTTACACAAATTATTAACACTTAGGCGCATGGGCCTTTGGAGCTTGACACTATTCAGGCGCATGGGCCTGACACTTAGTCATTTTGGGCAAATTTCCAAGCGTTTGGCTACTATTTAGGCGCATGGGTTTTGGGGGCGTTGGGCACACTTAGACATTTTCGACCGTTGGGCGCATGGGCCACTGTTTAGGCGCATGTCAACTAACTTATACGTAATCAACATAATTCAGTCCCAATCCAACATATATCATGATCTAAGCTTAGTACTACATTCTAAGCATCATAATATGCACATAACTACAAATCAAACCCAAATTTACACCCACCCACATACACATTCATACATACACATACGGGTGACAAACCCATTTTTGTAAAACTTATATACATGTATTTCCAGCCCCAAAATTAGTTAAAACATGTAAAAAGGGGGGTTTCTAGAAACTCACCTTAGTTGCTCTCAAGTTTAAACTCTTCAACTTGAGCTTCTCAGATGATTCTAACACCTAGAAATCCACCAAACACACACCCGAACACACATAAACACACATAAGCATATAACCAAGGCATAGGCCGACCAAGAACAACTCAAAACAAAGAATTCTTACCTTGAATTTGAATTCTTCTTCTTCTTCTGTCTTGAAAGCCCGAATTCTGCTCTTTCTCTCTCTAAAACCGAATGAAATGAAGTGTGCAGGAGATTATGGGCGGCCATATCTCCTTTATGCACCAACTTTTTATTCTTTTTGTCCATTTGGCACTTTTAACCCTTCAACTTGGGTTAAATTGCATTTTCCCCTTTTTATCTGCATTTATTCTTTTTTCTTTTCTTGTCTATTAAAAATATCCGGTGTTACAAGTTCACCCCCCTTATATAGGTTTCATCCCCAAATCTGTTATTCCTTAAACAGATATGGGTAATGCTGTCTCATCACCTCTTAAGTCTCCCACGTAGACTCGGATCCCTTACTGTGCTTCCACTGTACACGAACAAGAGGACCACTTTATTCCTTAACCTTTTCTCCTTACGATCAATGATCGCCACTGGTTGCTCCACATAATTGAGCCGTTCATCTATTCTACATCTTCCAGTGGTACCACCATATCCTCGTCTGCTAAACACTTCCGCAGATGAGATACATGGAATGTCGGGTGAATTTCACGTAACTTATCGGGTACTCTAACCTATAGGCCACCTCTCCTACACGAGCAATGATCCGGAAGGGCCCTATGTACCCGGGTTCAACTTGCCCCGCTTTTGCTTTTTAAACTGAATGATACCCTTCCAAGGTGAGACTTTCAGCATAACCCTATCACCCACCTGGAACTCAATCGGTCTACGTCTCTTATCAGCATACGACTCTGTCTATCCTTAGCTGCCTTCATAAAGCCTTTCATCTTTCTATTTTCTCAGTCGTAGCCTCGATCACCTTAATAATTCCCAACTCTTTCTGACCAATGTCACCCCAACAAACGGTGTCCTACATCTCCCACCATATAGCATCTTGTATGGGGGCATGCCAATGCTGCATGATAACTGTTGTTGTACGAGAATTCTGCTAACGGCAAATGACCATCCAAACTTCCTCCAAAATCGATCACACACCGGAGCATATCCTCGAGTGTCTGAATCGTCCTCTCAGACCGACCATCCGTCTGAGGATGATAAGCCGTGCTGATGTGTAGCCTCGTCCCCATCGCATTGTGGAATTTCTTCCAAAACTTTGATGTAAACCAGTGTCACGATCAGATACAATAGACACCGGTACGCCATGACGAGCTACAATATCCTTGATTAATAAATCCGCTAACCTCTTCGGAGGAATACGTCTCTCGGATTGGTAGGAAGTGAGCACTCTTAGTCAAACGATCAACTATCACTCATATAGCATCCTACCCTCTCGAGGTACGCGGTAACTTTGTAATAAAGTCCATGGTGATATGTTCCCACTTCCACTCGGGTATATCCAAAGGTTGATTTTCCCGTACGGTTTCTAATGCTTTGCCTTCACTTGCAAGCAAGTAGGCACTTACTCACATACTCCACCACGTCATTTCATACACCCGGCCACCAGTAGTCCTTTTTCATGTCTTGATACATTTTGGTGGCACCAGGGTGAATGAGTATCGAGTCTTGTGAGCTTCATCCATGATTCGCCCTATTAAATCTCCATAACGAGGGATCCATATTCGTCCAAAGCGGGTTCTAACCCCATGGTGTTTTCCCCCAGTTCCGCGACTAGACCTCTCATTCATTCAGAGTTGAGGCGATTGTATTTCAACGCCTCATCTTGAAATTCTTTCACTTGACTCATCACGTCTGAGGTCATCACTAGCTGATGCCCTTCACCTGAATCAGCTCGGGTCTCTCTTTTCGCTAAGGGCGTTGGCCACCACGTTGGCCTTGCCCGATGGTAGTGGATCTCACAATCATAATCTTTGATGAGCTCTAACCATCTCCTTTGTCTTTGTTTAGATCCTTTTTCTCAAAGAAGTAAGCTCAAGCTCTGTTGTCGGTGAAGATGGTGCAGTTCGTCCCGTATAAGTAGTGCCTCCAATCTTCAACGCGAAACCACAGCCGCTAACTCCAAATCGTGTGTAGGGTAGTTGACTTCATGGGTCTTCAACTGTCGGGATGCGTAGGCTATCACCCTTCCACGTTGCATTAACACGCAACCTAGGCCCAAATAAGATGCATCCAATACACCACTAAGTCCTCACTCCCTTCGGGTAATGTCAAGACAGGAGCTTGGGTTAATCTTGTCTTCAATCTCAAAAGCACACTCCTGTTCTCGACCCCACACAAACTTCACATCCTTACGGGGTCAACTTGGTCATGGAGAACTATCTTGGAGAAGTCTGGGATGAATCTTCGATAATATCCCGCCAATCCTAAGAAACTACGGATCTCGGATGGCGTCTTTGGAGACTTCATTGCATCACACCACCGCCTCCACCTTTGCCGGGTCTACCATAATCCCCTCGGATTTACCACATGACCCAAGAACTGAACTTTCGCGCAACCAGAACGCGCACTTGGAGAACTTAACATACAACTTCTCCTTTCTAATGTTCCAACACCTCCCAAATATGACCGGCATGCTCCTCTCGCTCCTTGAGTAAATCAGGATATCATCAATAAACACAATCATTGATTTATCCAACATCGCCCGACACACTCATTCATCAAGTCCATAAAGGCAGTTGCGCGTTAGCAAGCCAAAAGACATAACGAAAAACTCGTATGTCCATAACGCGTGCGAAAAGCTATTTTAGGAATGCCTTGCACCTTCACCTTTAATTGATGGTAGTTAGATCGAAGATCTATCCTTGAAAACCACTGGCACCCTAAAGCTGATCGAACAAGTCATCAATCCTCGGGTAATGGATACCGATTCTTCACCATCAACTTGTTCAATTCACGGTATTCAATACACATCCTCATACTACCGTCCTTTTTCTTCACGAATAAGACCGGAGCACCCCAAGGAGAGATACTCGGTTTGATGAAACCCTTATCAAGCAACTCATGCAGTTGCTCCATCAATTCCTTCATCTCAGTTAAGCCAACCGATACGGCGCCTTAGCTACAGGCTGAGCACTAGGTATAAGTCAATCTGAAATTGGATTTTACGATCCGGTGGCACACCTGGTATATCCTCCTGAACACATCAGGAAAGTCAAACCACCGGTACATTGGACAATTGTGGTGCTGACGTGTTCACATCCTTCACGTAGGCCAAATAGGCACTACATCCACGCCTCGTGCACTTTCCCCCGCCATCGCCAACGAAATCACTTCGGAATCGTCGTAACTCGATCACTGTATATCGTCACCGAACTCCCGTCAGGCGCTGTCAACCTAATCATCTTCTTGCGACACACATGTAACATCCGTTTTCCAAACCTGGACTTGTAATTGTATTATAGTTATGTTTAATTAATTAAGTTGAGTTTGTTTGTTAAGATTGGTGTTCAGTCGCATGACTTGCATGCGAATGAACTTCAGTCGCACCCTTACGTGCGAATGAGACTCAATCGCACGAATGGTAGGCGTATGGGCTTCAGTCGCATGATTTAGTCGGCGAATGGGTTCAGTCGTGCAACTGAGTATGAGGCGGTTAAGATGTATGTGTGGATATAAGGCGGTGAAGAGAGTTTAAAGCAGATTTCTATCTGCATCATCTCCATATCTTGTTCCTTTTACACCCAAACACCCTGTCTCTGTTCTCTTTAGTTACAATATCAGTTAAACATGAAATTTGCCGTAATCTGGTCTGGTTCTTTTCTAAGTTAAAATCCGAAATTTGGATCGAGTTTTTGTGAATTTTGATAAAATAATGATCCGAAACCATTGTAAACGATGTGTATATGATCTGTTTTGAATATGACATGATTTGAATGGTTAAAACTCAAATTTTGAGTAAGTTTGGATCAAAAACGTCAAGAACACAGCTGCTGCTCCGTTTCAGACGAATGGACTCAGTCCATGCCTCAGTCGTGCGAATGAGAGTCAGTCGTGCGACTGAGTGCGAATAAAGGTTCAGTGTGCGACTGAGAACCAAGTCGCCTGGTTAGAAGACCAATGAAGACGATGATCACTATGCACGAATGAGGACTCAGTCGTGCGAATGAATGGTTAGTCGTACACTGAAGGTTCAGTCGCATGAGGTCCATTCGCACGTTTGGATGTTCATCCCATTAATGTTCATCCGCATAGGTCCAGTCGCATGAGTGCTCATTCAATAAGTGTTCATTCCCATAGGAGTCCTGCTTAAAAATAGTTTACTGAATCAAGGTTTATTGCTTTAGATATACCCTGATTAGAGGAAAGACTAGATATCTCGTGTACGTGGATTGTGTAGATTGTCGTGAGGAAGTTAATAAGGTGAGTTCTAAGCCCTTTTAAATGTGTAGTTTTAATATACGGGCTAGCATACATACAATGATGAATAATTTGAATGTTTTTAGCACCAGAATTGTGATAATGATGTTTATACATTACTAACAGCTCGTTGGGCTGTTAGGGGAAAGTTGGATAGTGAACGGTTATCTGAACATTGTTACTCATTACGTGATGGTAATGATTACAATGGGTCAGATGGGGTTTAATGACAAATGGAAATGTATTGAAACTGGTGCTAAAGGAAAGAATGTGTGGTGTGTAAATTAATGTGATAATATTGGTAATAACGA
>JABSNV010000987.1:0-123841 GCA_024085815.1 Flaveria linearis | reverse complement strand
CCACCAGCCATTCTCTATCACACACTGAAAGATTCAAACACCAACACGGTCATTCAGGGAATAGCTCAGTTTATGTCAAGTATAGTAGTCCCTAATTACAGTGGCCAGTTGTGATTAGCCACTTACTTTACTCTTCGTACCCCGAGCATACTGTCCTGACTACATTAGTTTCTAAATCTAACAGTAACACATAAACAAATAGCATGCGCACATAATACCAGTTAATCTTTAAGAAATACCTGATGGCACGCAACTACTCAGATGGCATTCTCTTCCTTTCTGTCCCATTTTCAGTTTAAGTTTAGGTTTATTTGGAAAATTTACCATTTCACTTAAACTTTGGCTCTAATACCAACTTGTAAGGCCCGATCCCGGGCACCTCACAGTTGGTTATTCGTTGCACGTAAAACATAGATTTGCATAAACTTAATAAATCATGCAGCGGAAATTCTGTGATAAACTTTCTTTTACTATGAATGCTTTTGCCAGTTAATACAACGTACATCAATTACAAAATATCTATTGTAGTATTACATCACAAAAGCATCTAACAAAAGGATGCCATCCCAAAAGAGCTGAGTAGCCGCCTCGTGCCATCCTCAGCAATCTTACCTACCAACTGGAAACACATAAAAAGTCAGCGTTGCTGAGTGAGTTCTAGTTTTATATGCGGTAAAACACTTTCTGTATGTAGTATATAAAATACTCTTTTCTGTAAAATACAATACTGTACTGTATATGCGAGCACCCATCAACTGTATGAACAAATAACATTCGGTCTCTGTACTGTATGCCTTGTCTGTAAACATTATCTTTACGTTTCACTTTCTGTATGGACCAGTGAGCAATACCCCAACTATATGCGCGATGGAAAACGGAGTCGGGCCACTAATCCCTCGAAAGGGTGACTGTATCCCTCAAAAGGGTAAACTATATCCCTCGAAAGGGTAACTGTATCCCTCGAAAGGGCTATGTGTATCCCCCGAAGGGTCAACTGTATCCCTCGAAAGGGCTATGTGTACTGTGTACAAGGCCGACCCAAACACCGGGGCACGCTACAAAGGTCCTGCCAATCTCAATTGATTGACCCTGTGTGCATCAATGGGTAGCTAGCCCGCAACACAGTTGAGCTTACGACACACAGTCGTGTACCTCCTATAAGCTTGCAAGACTTGTTAACTTTATTAATGTTCCTTCTCTTCTTTATTACTCTTTCACTTTACTTTACGTAATACTTTCGTTTCATTTATAATGATAACACGTAAAACTGTGGAAAGATAAATATGTACCAAATCAAGGAACATCAATATTTAATTCATCAGTCATTACCGTCATATAAGGCCACATCATACTTATCATGCATACGTCCTACATATACGTCTCTCCTCATTCAAATCAGCCCTATTTGGGCGATTGAACATACTCCAGTCGCATGGCCTTCATGCGACTGAACCTTGCGATTGGACAACTATGCGAATGGGCATACATTCATACGAATGGACCTCCTATCGTGCGAATGAACACTATACGAATGGACTACTAGGCGACTAACCCTCAGTCATGCGACTGAACTACTATGCGAATGGACCTATGCGACTGAATCCCTCAATCGCATGGTCTGTCGTGCGACTGAGCCCCAGTCGTGCGTCTGAGCCTCAATCGTACGATTGAAAATCAGTCTTCCTCAGTCGTGCGACTGGCCCTTCAGTCGCCTAGCCCTAACTGGGCAGCGACTGGAGTTCATCACGAACAGCAGCCGCGACCTACGGCCTTCAAACCCCTCTAAACTCATTTCCAGCCCAAATTAGCCCTCCTAAACCTTAGGGAAACATACTATGGCAACAAACAAGCATAAACAAGTCCAAATCGCACTCTAAAAACATTATGCACAATCACACCCAAATGGGTCAAACACACATATTTCAAAAACGGGTTTTCTATGTGTTCCAGCCCTAAATCAGTTGAAAACATGTAAAATAGGGGTCCTAGAACTCACATAATCGAGGAGAAGATGAAGAGCTTCGTTTGGACTAGTCACTTGGCAAATCTTGAGCCCGGATCACCACTTTCTCTCTTTCTTTCTCTTCTTTCTCTGTTCTCTCTCTCTCTCTCTGCTCTTTCTTCCCGACTGAATGTGTAAGTGTGGGGAAGAAGAGGGCTGCCCCTCCTTTATAGCTACAGCTCAGTCTCCCGAGGTCCAGGCGACTGGACCTTCAGTCGCATGAACACCATGCGACTAGACCTCCAGTCGCATGAGTTCCATGCGGTTGATCCTTCAATCGTCTGAACATCATGCGATTGAACCTCCATTCGCATGAATTCCATGCGAATGAGACTCAGTCGCATATTACTCCAAAAAGTTAAACTTCCGGGTGTTACAAAAGGCCAAGAGATAGAGCTCCTTTAAGGTATCTTAAGATTCTTTTGACAGTGATTAAGTGTGATATCTTGGGGTTGGCATGATATATTGCACATATGCAAGTAGCAAACATAATATCTGCCTGCTAGTTGTAAGATACATAAGAGACCCAATCATAGCCCTGTAGAGATGTTCATCAAACACTCCCCCTTAAGATCAGGTCCAAGGGAGTGGTTTCTAGCTATGGTGTCTTAGCATCCTTACATTCAGTCATGTTGAATCTATCATTATAGGCTTCTCAGAGTCTTTGCAGAGCTTTGGATTAGTTGACCCAAAGATGATATCATCCACATATACTTGAACTAGCATTATGTCATTTCTTGTTCCTTTGATGAAGAGAGTTCCATCAATGGTACCCCTTTTGTTGCCATGCTGATAGAGATACTGAGATAGAGTCTCATACCACTCTTGGTGCCTGATGTAGCCCATAGAGAGCTTTGTCAAGCTTGCATACATAATCAGGATGATCAGGGTCTGCAAAACCAGGTGGTTGTCTAACATACACCTCTTCATCAATCACTCCATAAAGAAAAGCACACTTGACCTCAAGTTGATAGACCTTGAAGTTATTAGATGTAGCAAAAGCTAGGAATATCCTAACAGCTTCAAGTCTTGCTACAGGAGCAAAGACGTCTATGTAGTCAATCCCTTCTTCTTGAGTATACCCTTGAACAACTAGTCTAGCCTTGTTCTTGATGACAAGTCCTCTATCATCCTTCTTATTCCTGAAAACCCATTTTGTACCTATGGTAGTCTTCCCTTGAGGAAGAGGACATAAATTCCAAACCCTTTGCCTCTTGAATTGAAGTAACTCCTCTTGCATAGCTTTAACCCAACTTCCATCCTTTAGAGCTTCATCAATCTTCTTTGGCTCTATTTGGGATAAGAAACAAGAGTGAAGACAGATGTTGGCATTATGAGACTGTCCTCTTGTTCTTACACCTGTACCAACATCTCCAATGATGTTTGTAGAAGGGTGAGACTTGTGGATCCTTAGTTGAGGGATCACAGCAAGTTGTTTAGACAGATCTAAATTGGAGAAATTCTGATCTGGCAAGGAGGATTCATCCTCTACAGCAGCAAACTTATCAAGATTAACCTGATCCAATGAGTGTGTGACATCATTGAGATTTTCTTCAATGGGATGGTTCTCAGCATCAAGAAATTCATGATCACTATCACCACCACCATGTTCTCCAACATTTAAAGTTCCTACATTTGAGTTTTGTGCCTCAACACTGGAAGATGAAGGCAACTCAGATGTATCAGCAGGATTTGTCATTGATGTGCTGGTAGAAGCTTTATTTGCAGGATTAGTTACCATTGGAGCTGGAGATATGTAGCTTGAAGATCTTCTCAGCTCAAATCTAGGATCAGAATCACCTGTAGGCAATATATCTGTGGATCTTGAAACATGCTCACAAGATTTGTTAAAATAATTGGTAACTAAATCAAGATCAAACAGCCAATCCGGACCAGAACCTTTCACAGTGGGAGTGTGTTCATTGAAAGTCACATTGGCTGACCCTCAACTACTCTAGTTCTGAGATTGTATACTCTATAAGCTTTAATTTGAGAAGAGTATCCAATGAAGTGTCTATCATCTGATTTCTCAGCAAACTTGGCAATATGATCTTTGGTATTCAAGATGTGCAAGGACATCCAAATGACCTAAGAAAACTAATAAAAGGTTTTCTCTTGTGCCAAAGTTCATAAGGAGTCTTACTATGTGTCTTAACTACTAAAACTCTGTTCTGTACATAGCAGGCAGTGCTGACTGCCTCTGCCCAGAAGGTGATGGGCAGTTTAGAGTCAGACAACATAGTTCTTGCAGCTTCAATTAGTGTCCTGTTCTCTTCTCAGCAACTCCATTTTGCTAAGGAGTCCGGAGCACTATATTGTCTTGTAATACCCTTTTCATCATAAAATGTATCAAGTATTTGATTCTTGAACTCAGTTCCTTGATCACATCTTATGGTTTTGACCTTGTGATCACATTGATTTTCAATCTTTAAGATGAAATTCTTCAGAATTTCAGGAGTCTCATCCTTAGTTCTAAGGAAGAAGACCTATGTGAATCTTGTAAAGTCATCTGTGATCACTAGATAGTAAGAGGTCCTTCCTAAACTCATTACACTGGTGGGGCCAAAGAGATCCATATGTAACAAGTGTAGGGGTGTAGTGATGGAGTTTCTTTCCTTAGGCTTGTGAGATACCTTGTGTTGCTTCCCTTTCAGGCATGCAACACAATGATCATCACTTATAAACTCTCTTTTTGGTATTCCAGTTACCAATCATTCTTAATTAATTTATTCATGTTATTAAAGTTTACATGGCACATTCTTTGTGCCAAAGGAAAGACTCATCACTATTTGCTTTAGATAGAAAGCATGAAACTTCTCCAAGGGAGATGTTTCTTGCAAGTCCATCTTGTATATGTTCCCTTTCCTGGGGGCTCTGAGTAGGATGTGCTCATGAGGAATGACCTCCCGGGCTTGAGAACAATGCACTCATGCTCAGTAAACAGCATGTTATGACTCTGATCACAAAATTAAGATACACTCAATAGATTGTATCCAAGCTCCTTGACAAAGTTTACCTTGTCAATGCTGAGCTTACCATTGTGACCTTGCCCCTTCCAGTAATGTAACCATCTGTATCTCCTCCAAAAGCAACTGGTCCTCATCAATTCTTTCAAACTTTTGGAGTAGTGACCTATTGCCTGTCATGTGCCAGGAACAACCACTGTCAATGATCCACACATTTTTGTTTGTCTGTAGCTGTTCTTGCACAAAGAGATAGCTAGTTACATTTGGAAACCCAAGCCTCATTGGTCTTGGGCTCATTTAAAACAGTTGAAGACAATACAACAGTAATAGATCCTATAGTTGTGCTTTGAGGATCTTGTGCTGTTGTTGAAGAAGAACCTTATTGGTCTTTCTTTGACTTCCACACCACCTTTGGAAGTTTGGACTTGACCTTCAATGCTTCGGAAGCTTTTGAGACTTCAGAAGTTTTGATGACTGGACTTCAGAAGAACTTGCCTTTACTGCAGCAAGCTTCAGTACTTCGGAAGCATTCCTTTTACCGAGACCAAATTTTCTTCGAAGGCAGTTTTCCACTTGCCTTCTTCTTTATTTTGGAACTTCCGAAGGAAATAGATTTTCCTTCCGAAGGTAAGTTCTTCTTGGAATTCTTGGAAGTCTTTTTGTTTATCATGTGAAGAGTACCTTTAGGATTATATGGACAATCCTTGGCCAAATGAGAAGTACTCTCACACATGACACACTTCAGTTTCTTCTTTCCAAGAGTCATCTTCATAGAAGAGAACTAACTTTGGTCACATCCCTTCTCCACCTTCACCTTTGCAGGAGCTGAGACAGTTCTTTTGGGTTGAGAACTGTTCTTGGAGTTGGATGGTCCAGGCTGTGTAGTAGTAACACACAACTGATCAGTCTTCTTCTTGTTACTGAGATGAGTTGCACATGAACCAGAGTTCATGTCATCAGTTATAACCACTTCAAACCCTGCAGAGATAAAAATTGTTTATGCTTAGAGTCAAAGGTGGCCATGATCTCTTGAGCCTTCCTTGATTTTCTTTTGGCTTTTCTGATCAAGTTCTTTCTTCTTGACTTGGTCATCTCAACAGGTTTGCTCTCCTCAGAGAAATGGTGACCCTTTTCAGAATGCTTTTCTTCACTCAAACCAAAGTCATTCTTCACCATCTCCTCTTCATCCTCTTCAGTAAAGGATCTATGAGGGGAAGCTCATCTTCAAAAGTTCCACACCTAGGAGATCTTACAGACAAGATGGTGTGTGGAGGAGCTATCTCACTAGATCCCAGCCCTGCTTGTTTTGATAATACACTTTTGCATGCAAGGATGAGGATATTATGTTCTTGAAGGTTTCTTCTTCAAGAACACAGTTTTATGCCTTAGCTTTGCTGATCACAAGCTCAGCCTGGCATTAAGTTAACTTAGCTATGAGATCTTTGATCTGAGTCCTGTAGTTTGTTAGCTCATGTTTAAGAGTTGAAATTGTTTTCTCTAAATCTTCTATTTTCAGTTTATAGTCATTTTCAGCTCTTTTAAAATCAGCTTTCAAGATGTTTAAGGACTCAAGGTCAGATCTCAGCTCTAAGTTGTATGACCTGTATCTATTAACTTTAGCAATGCATTCAGAAGAGCAAAGATTTTCCAATACCTTGGTTTCATCTTGATCTGCCATAAGAGCTTGGTTTGGAGATGCATCTTCTATCTAAAAGCTCCAATAAAAGCCTCCTTCTTCAACAGCAACTGCAGCTTGCTGCTTTGGCTTCTCATTCTGGTGAGCTTTCTCAGTGTAGTTTGGTCTGATCTGTGTTTGGCTACCATTTGTTTTGGTGCCTTACACTCTCTTGCAAAGTGCCCCATCTGGTTACAAATGTAGCACTTTACTTTGCTTTTGTCCAGCCCAAACTTTCCACTGGATGTATTGCTTGGAAACTTCCTCCCAGTCCTCTTATAGAACTTCTTGGCTCTGTGAGTGAGAAGAGTCATCTGCTGAACTATCTCCATATACTCCAGTTCATTTGGATGGATACAGTCCAAGTCTTCAAGAGTGAAAAGAAAGCTGCCAGAGGTTCATCAGCTGAGACAAAGGCATGAGAAGAACTTGTCTCTTGGAAGGGACTTCCTTGAGTGTAGCTTTCTCTTGGTGTCTCTGGGAAGGTGATGAAAGGCCCTTTTGTGAGTTGTCAGGGTAGCATAGCAACTGATGTTGTGGTTCAATGCTTTCCATTTCATTCACATGAAAAGCTGAACTCAGTTGGTTATTGGAGTTACCAAATGAATTTTGCATATTCATCTCCATCTGGAATGCACTCAGGATACCATACAACTCTGTAAGTGTAAGAGTCTTAGGTCCGAGGTCTCTTGATCACAACATAATAATGTGTCTATAGTTTAGGAAGAGAAGACATGAACTTCCTTACTATGTCCCTATTCTCAAGAGTTACTCCAATATCCACCAGAGTGTCCACTATCTCAACAGACCTGAAGTATTGTGAGTTAAGGTCTCACCAGCCTTGAAAGTGAAGTTTTCAAACTGCTGCTTTAAGAGATCCTTCTTCTCTTTAGTTTCCTTGGATCCTTCATACATGAGCTTCAGTGCTTCCCATAAATCTTTAGCTGTCTTGCACTTCTTGAAGCCTTATAGATGGAGTTTAGAAGAGCAGTTTGAAGACAAGTCATGGCCCTTTGATCAAGCTCTATTCTCTTCCTGTCTTCTTCTGAGTAATCATCTACATCTTTGGGATGATGCGATTACCAGTAGCAGAAGTAGTAGTGCTTGGTATGAAGGGACCATTAACAACTGAGTCCCACATCCTTGAATCTTGACACTTGATGAAGCCTTCCATTCTTGTGCACCATGTGTCAAAGTCTTCAGGAGTGATCAGTAGGGACTTGGTCATAGTTCCAGTTTCCATATCAGCTTTAGAAAGAGCTGCCATTTGAGTTGTTAAGTATTGTGTGTGAGAGGATCTTAAGATGGTAAGTTATATCAAGAGCCTGGAATGCTCTGATACCAAATGCAGGACGGTGGTTAAAGGGTGGCACTTACAACACAATGAGGAGAGTGTATTAGAACACTTAACAGATCAAATGGGGAACTGGTTATGGTGATGTAAAGAACACAAGTAAACTTAGAACAGAACAGAACAAGATAACAACACAAGTAGTTGGTTTTCAAGGATGTTGTATATTGCTTCTCAAGTTCAAAGTTACAAGTATTCAGGCATAAGCATCCACTTGCTAAGTTACAAGACTTGAGATACTATATACTACAACCTACAGACGGCCATACTTTGAAGTCCAGCTGGATACATGAACTAGACAACAAAATCTATGTAGAGTCAAAAGACAGATTGCCTTTTGACTAGTGACTATGAAATGTCATAGCTCACATCCTAATATATTACAAAAAGGATAAAAGTACATAAAGTAGAAAGGTTTGACTCCAAGATCCCAATGTACAGTTTTCCTAAAGCATGGACCTTTTCACCAACTCATGCAAGTTGGTGACCAACCAGAGTGGGCAGCGGTAAAGTGGTTCAGCTTTACAGAAAAAGTAAATCAGATAAAAGCATGTATGATAAAAGTTTTCGGAAGAATCTATCTTGGTTCTTGGCTTCGGAAGACATTGTCTCTGAAGCTTCGGAAGACTTCATTTCTAGCTTCGGAAGATATTGGTCTTGGCTTCGGAAGATTTACACTTAGAATATTTCTAGTGTAAAACTTCCAAAGCATTTCTACTTCATGTTCTGTGCAGCATGCAGGAAGACTTAGAGTGTTTTGGCTGCATCAGACTTATAGGAATCCTTACAGTTGATGCGCATAAACAGGCGTCATGCGCCTGCATAGTAGTAAAGCACCCAAACATGGCTCATGCGCCCAAATAGTGCTGAAGCGCCCAGACTGTTTTACGTAAGTCCCATGCGCTGAAAAGTCCCATGCGCCCATTTTGGACTTAGGATTTTCTAAGTGGTTTTAATTAGTAGAAAGGGGGAGATAGACCCGTTATCATGTAGTGGCTTATGCTTGATGTGTGCATGGTGATGTGATGAAGTTTATGATGTGTATGTGTATGAGTGATGTCTTATTTTTCTTCGTTAAAGAGTTTTCAAAACGTATTATGTTATGTAATACATTATGTATGACTTTACGTGGTATGATTATGAATGAATAAATGAATAAACGCAAAGTATTATGTAACGAAGTGGAAGATAATGATAAAGTACGAAACGAACGAATAGGTGAGATAATGCTAAAGTATGAAACAAACGAATACGATAAAGTACGAAACAAACGAACACATGAGATAACGAATGATGAGTATGGAAGTGACGAATGATGAGATCCGTGTCGCGTACCCCAGTACTGTGTCAGTCTTAGGACATGAGTCGGGTTTTTTTACAGGCCCCGGCATAGTATCAATCTTCGGACATGAGTCGAGGGTATTGCATGAGACAGAATGACGTGTGAAGGAGAAGAGGTCTTGTTGCACGCTCCGGTACTCTGTCAGTCTTCGGACATGAGTCGGGGGGTTTGATTACAGACCCCGGTATAGTATCAGTCTTTGGACATGAGTCGGGGGGGTTGCATATGAGATGGGATTTTTTTCGCATCCCGGTGCTGTGTCAGTCTTCAGACATGAGTCGGGGGTTTGTGTATAGGCCCCGGCACAGCATCAGCTTTCGAGCATGAGTCGCGGATATTGCATGAGACGAGATTCGAGTAATGATGAGTTATGAGCGGAGGAGGAATGAACAAATAAACGAATAATGATGAAGATAATAATAATTATTATCTGTACGTATGTATGATGTATGACCACTGTCGAACATAAAGTACGAAAAGAAAGTAAGAGAAAGAAAGTAAAAGACAGTGAAAAGTATGAATAAAAGTATGAATATGAAAGTAAATATTAAAGAAAAAAAATGAAACGATGAAAGTACAAAAGAACGAAACGAATGAAGAATATAGAATGAGTGTACGTATGATGTATGACCACGGATGAATGTAAGGACTAGTTTTGAAAGAAAGTAAAGTATTTTATATTAAACTAGAGCTCACTCAGTATCGCTGACTATTTGTATGCATGATAGTTGGCAGGTATTTTGTTGATGCTGAGGAGTTGCATGTCATTGTATTTTAATATGAAAACGAATGTTGTAATGTAATGAAATGATGTGTTTTTTAATTATTAATGAAAGTTTTTAAATTTTGCTGCAAAAGTAATGTATGTTTTAAAACGTATTGTGCGCGATGATTGTCCAACTGTGAGGTGCCCGGGAACGGGGCCTTACACAAATGGAGCGATTTTGCTATCGAATTTGTTTGAGGCCGCCCTCATCCTTTAGGGTATCAGTTTGTTCACAGTTCTTCATCTAGTTTCTGCCTTTGTTTCTTGATTTCCGGCGGTCTCTTCATGAAAGTGAACAATAATAAACTCAGGTATCTTGATTTTTATTTCGATTTTGTTTTTCCTTTTGTTCACTGATTTAGGGTTTGTCGTCTCCGTTCGTTATGTTGATTCCACTGTCCTTCGGGAATTACCGTGTCTTATTCTTATGATGTTCGTAATTCTATAGTTGAATGCTTTCGATTCTAACAGTCCTTTGTCGAAATCGAACAAAAATTCTAAGCGTCAATCCCGCGGTCCTTTGGGATTGATGGTTATGCTCTTGGTATTGGCTCTGATACCAATTGTAGGGTTTGATGTATGATAAATGATATGTAGGATCGTTATGCCAAAACAGAAAGAATGATAATATGATCATGAAAAGCGCATATTACAAATGAAAGTGATCTGGGTATTTATACATATAACTTAACGTTAATGCTAACGGTGTTAACATAACCATCATAACTAATTAATGGTGTTAATAGTTAATCTAGTTGGATCTAGAGTTCACTTGAGATCATTGGGTCGATAGTTAAATTTAATCCAATAGTTGTTTTGAGGGTTTAATGTGCTATAATTGTAAAAGATAAGACATATGGTCATAAATCATCCATAAATGGAGATGGTTCTGAGTGCGAGGAAAGCAGGCACTTTCAATCTCATTGCCCGTTAGTAGTAAATAAGCAACTTGAGGACGATAAAGCCAAATGAAAACCTAGAAGAAACAACGTAATACATAGACGTGCATTCCTTATCAATAACATTTACGCTAACGTGCTATCTGATTAGGTGTAAACAAAGCTTTGTGTCTACTTTTATAAGCTTTATCTAAACAAATAAACCCAAACTTTAAGTAACACCTATACAATAGAGATAGTGAGATTAAACGAAAAGTCCTAGAAGTCATTAAGGATGTAGCATTAATTTAGATGAAAATGAGTTAGCAGTAGAACTAATCCTAATGGATAGGCCTGACAATTTAAACCCGTGGCTTTCATATTGGATTTTCATAAGCATTTAAGAAAAAAAATGGGTCATAGTGAGCCTAAAAAATATTCAAGAGTTCAGATGAGCCATGAATTTTAGTATATAAATACCTTGTGGGTCAGGATGGGGCATAGAATAGAAATGAATGCGGGTCATCCTTTAACCTCCTTCCAAGTTCAAATCGACTTGTGCAATCTGCCATCTCCATAATCGGCCATCACCATCCTCAAGTTCCAATCGACTTTTGTTAAGCCATCGACTGCGATTGCCAATCGACTGCCATCGCCATCGACTGCCATCGCTATCGCCATAATCAGAACTTCTTGATCCGCCATTACCATCGACATCCGCCATCGCCATCCCCAATCGACATCCCCAATCGACTACCATCGTCATCACCATCAGCCATTGTTTGATTATTACTGCAATCGACAGCCCATTACTTCAATTTTCGATTATCATCACAAGAATAAGCATCAGGTTTGACCCATCAAATATTGTTAGTTGATTAAGTACGTCATTTCATTTCTTCTGTCAGATTATATGGAGTACAATGTATTGAGCAATTTATTTTATCAATTCAACAATAGTAGTGTATCAACTGCAATATAAGAGATGCAATGAATTAAACCAAAGTAGTGCATCATTTGCGTCGTACAAGCATTCACACCAACTGTTGCTTAAATGTTTGTGTGGGTTCTTGGTGATTTTCACTCATTTAAATGCATATTTTTCACTTCCTGAACCTTGATTGAAGTTATTTTGCTTTCAAATACCATTATTGATGGGTGAATTAGGGGACATTCTGTGTTTAAAACTTAAAAATAAGGCAAATTCTGTAACTAACCAAGTATATGTAAAACCTTTTACATATACTTGGTTTGATTTAAGTTATCTTCAAAATTCTGTAGCTAACCAAGTTGGTATGATGTTAGCTACAATTTGAAACTTCATAAGCCAATTCTGTAGCTAACCAAGTTGGTATGATGTTAGCTAATTGTGAAACTTCAAACTATTTGCCATATTATATATGTTCAGAATTTACAATTAGCTTATGGCAAATTCATCGTACCAGTATTATGGAAAAATTTTACATATACTCGGTTTGATTGAAGTTATCTTCAAAATTAGTACCAAATGTGACTTTTATGACAAATTTACTTTGATTAGGTTACTATCATTACCATAGAAATCTCTAAGTAAGATATAACAAATTTGCTCTGATTGGGGTTACTATCATTACCATAAATTTTATTCAAATGATGACTATCATGAAATATCCACATACATCTTGATTAATAACCTATAATTTAGTACTCTCAATCTTGTTCTAGATACGTTGAACTTTTATAATACATGTAGTATTATCAATGTTATGGTTTATATATTTGTAGGAGACATCAAATATGTCAAATAACACTGATTTTGATGAAGTAAGTTCTTTTAGTTCGAGTAAGAACCATTCTATAGTGGGATTATTTTGAAAAACTGTCGGTTGGAGCTGAAGGGGATAAAAAAGTAATATGTATACTGCTGTGAAAAAGTGTATAGTGTCAATCCAAAATCAGGGACATCAAACATGAAGCGACATATTTTAAAGTGTTTTGATCTTGGTGAACCTGGTCAACCAAAAAACGTGCAGTGATGTACAGAGAGAAACTAGCATATTCGATCATTAAACATAACTACCCATTCAGTTATGTTGAACACGAGGCAACAAGAGATTTGCTTAAGTTTTTGCACCGTGATGCGAATCCTATAACAAGAAATACTGCAAAGGCAGATGTCTTAAAAATTTATGATAGAGAGAAAGTGATTCTCAAAGATGAGTTACAAAAGGTAACAAGTAGAATCTCTCCGACTTCTGATTTATGGAGTTCTATCACAACAGATGGATTTATGGAACTGACGGCCCACTATGTCGATGAGAATTGGGTTTTGAGGAAAAAAGTGTTGAACTTTTGGCTTATACCGCCTCCACATAATGTATATTTTATCAGAGTACTTGATTAATTTTTAGCAGATTAGGGCATTGAGAAAAAATTTTTACTATAATACTAGATAATGCCAAGTATAATGATGTTTTAGTAGAATATCTAAAAAGTCATTTGCGTCTAAATAACATTAGTCTATGTTGGAGATTTTACTCATGTGCGTTGTTCCGCACATGTGTTAAATCTTATTGTTCAAGTCGGGTTGAAAGTAATTGAAGGAGTCATTGAGAAGGTTCGGGAGTCGGTAAAAATATGTTCGAGGAAGTGCTTTCAGAAAGTATAAGTTTGCGGAATGCATACAACAACTTTCATTACAATGTGGGCAACATGTGCGGCAAGATGTCATAACAAGATAAAATTCAACATATCTTATGATTGATAGCGCATTGACTTATAAGCGGACTTATGCTCGTTTAGCATTAGTTGATTCAAGTTATAAGACTTTTCTATCGGAAGATGAGTGGACAAGAGTGGAAAGAATCACAAGATTTTTGAAACCTTTTTTGACATCACGACATTATTTTCTGGAACCTCCTATCCTACTTCCAACTTATATTTTCATATATTCAGATGAGAAGGAGAATGGAAACGAGATGGAAGGAGAATGGAAACGAGATGGAAGAAGAAATTATAGAAGATATTGAAGCATTGATTCCGACTTTTAATAGTAGCAACTTTTAGGTAATATCCATATCCATTTTTCATACACTTCAAATATTGTTAATTCGTGTATTGAGATTTCATTAATTATAATATGAAAAAAGGAACTTGAATAATACTATTTCAAAAGTACCCATTCAACAGTACCTTTTAACCCCTTTAACCCTAGATCACCGTTCATCATCAACTCCATCACTCGACCTCCTCCCACCTCCGGTCGCTCCTCTTTGAATCTCCCACGGTGGGTCTGCCAAAAATGCCCCATAGCCTCTCCATCACCGGCGTCGATTCAACCCTGATAAGCTCTTCAACGATTCTTCATCCTACCGATCAGGTTAGGGTTTCTCCCTTTTCACTATATATGTTTATATTACAATGCATGCAAATTCATAATCATAAACAACAAAACATAACAGAAAAAATCAGAAAATATAAAAAAATTTAAACTTAAACGACAATCATGATAGTAGTACAGTAATTAGGGTTTAATTAGTATTTGGAACAGTAATGGATACGGTGAAGGTTGTTTTATGGGAAAATGGAAGGATTTGATGTGAGAGTTGAAATGTTTAGGGTCTTGGATGCATGGGGCAGGGAGTGTGTTAGGGAGTAAGATGGATCAGTCGTTTGTTGTGTGCCCAAACAGCGGTCTGGTTGCCTCCTCGCCCTGGGCGTGATGCGAGTCAGTCGGTAAAGCGATGGAAGAGTCATTTGTGGTGTTGCCGCCACCTGCTGCGTCTGTGTAAGTCTCTGATGGGGGTGGGACTGCTCAAGTTCCATTGCCTGATGAGGGTGCTCTCCTATGCACTCGAAATAATTCGGGTTCCACTCGACTATAACGTCTTAAAGCGTGCGTGAGATTGCCACAACACAAACACAGGTAAGTTAAAAAAAATATTTGTTTAGTTAGAGTATATGTCTTATTTAAGTTGTGTGTTTATCTCTCTAGGTTGAGCAACCTTATGCCTGGAGTGCATGAGGGTGTTATCTGATAAGCTTGATAAGGAGGTGAAGATGTCAACACTGACATCAAGGCGTATGAAGCTTGCCTTCAGCGCTTGGAGGGAGAGCCACGCAATCTGCTTAGCGAGGCTGACTTTCTGAGAGAAAAACTAAAGGTAGGCATAATAAGCTGAAAGCTATTCTACAATGATGACTTTCTTTGTTTACTTCTTGGCAACTCATTCTAGAGTTTGTACTTCTATCTTGTGTTAAATGTTATTGAAGATAGAAGAAGAAGAACGTAAACTTGAAGCGGCAATCCAAGAAACTGAAAACAGTGTAGTCAAGTAACGGCGAATTGAAGGAACTTGAGCTCAAATCTAATCGCTTTAAAGAGTTGAGGAACGGTAAGTCGCTTTTGACATTATTCAAAGGAGTTGGTACCATATCTGTTTGAAGGGTTTACCAACCGTGTTTTTTTCTTTTCTTTGGGTATCAGGTATTGGCATGAGTTTAATAATTTTCAGTTTCAGTTGATCTCCCATCAGGTGAGTGCAGCTTAAACCTATTCCCTTCAAATGATTTACTCTAATACTGACACACATACATGTCTATCGTAGAGGGTCTTATTTGACATCAATCTTTGGCACTTTGAAAGAATGTAGTTTTTACTTTCCAGGAATTGTGGAACTAGCCATGAGGTTGAATGCTTAACCAAAAAAGAATTCATCATTTTACCTGCATATTGATTAAAAATCAAAGAAAATAGATTCTTAGATAAGTCTTAGCCATGATATAGCCAACAATGAAGAACGTGTTGTCAAATACATAATATTCGGCCAAATTGGCAAATTAGACAAGCCCATCCATCACTTTGGCATTTTTAGTGCAATTTGACATAAAAAACCATGTTCACCATTTTTATCTTTTTCATTTTTGATCATATTTTATATTTGAAACATGCTTGCTGTATATGTTTTGATCAATTTAATTGCAATATTCAAAGATAAATGTCTTCGGTTTGTCAAATGGGTTGTGAATTCTTATCAGGAAAGGTTAGTTTACTAATAGAAAATAATTTGTCTTTCTTTAATATTAAGTATTTATATTTTTAGTGCTCTAAAGATATCTTATTTGATCCTTGATACTAAAAGACTAAAGTTGCAATAATTTATGGACTTTTTCTGATTCAAAGTTACAATTGGGAGGGAATCTTAGTGTGTGTGTGTGTATATATTTATATATATATATGTATGTATTATGTATGTAATTTAGATGAAAAATGTTTATCACTTTAAGGTTTTAAATTATAAATTATTGTAAGTTATACGCGACGGTGATGACGGCGTGATTTGAAATGAGGTATTGGTTGATTGTTTGAAATTGTTGAGCTCTTACTTTCGTGTTTCTGGTTTGATGATTATAGCCACAAAATTTATTGGTAAGATCTAATAATCATAAATTTATCTTCTTGGTGATTATGAAATGCCAATATGTGAAAACATTGTCGAGTGCAGGTTGGGTATTGACTTGGATCCTTTGTTACTGCAGGTACCTGCGGAACCAAATATATCATATATTGCTCAAGATATTATACGGCTCCTGAGTTGATCTTTGGAGCAACGGAATACACCAATGCAATGAATGTGGTCTGTAGGTTTGCTCTGAAACCCTACTCGCTCGAGATTCGATAATGTGCTTATGTTTCTTTGGCTATGATGACTGTGATATGGGTCGTTGCTTGGCGTGGCATAAACGAATGGAAGTGAGATGTTTTTCTCTTGCAACCTGTGTTGCAGCGACATCGATCTGTTAATGAGATCTGAGCCATGTTGTGTATGCCGTTTGTTCTTTGGCTGTGATACTGTCATATGGGTCGTTATATGGGATCTTGCTACAGATTCAGGTAACATCTTTTAATTTCCATTCTAATGGGCTGTGATGAGTTGATGAGTCTGAGTAAAACTGATTGAGGACATGTCTAACCCTGGAAGGGTGTAGGATGGCAAGTTATTGCCGCAACCGCCCTAGGCATAATGGAGTCATTTTTACACACTTGAGCCTGACATTAAAGTGAAAATTGTTGATTTAATAGCAAACTGTGGTGTTACCGACTTTGTAGTCAACGGGGAAATTGTGATTTTAATAGTCTAAACTGTGGTGTTACGACATTTTGTAGTCAACGTGTCCTTAGGTGTGATCTTGCTGTCTTAGATAGTTACAGAGTATCGATTTCAGCGTTTTCAAGACGCGCAAGTTGGATATTAACACTAGTTTTCTTAATTATAGTATTGTCCACAGAGCTCCAAATGGGTATAGAAACATCAATAATCGTCATTTTTTATTTGAAGATATTTAAAGTGTTATCAATAATTAAAGTTGTGTCTTATGTTTCTTCTTAGATGATACTAGTTTACATGGGGGTTTTAAAAGTTGAATTAATTTTGAAATAACTTCTATTTGTAGCTTAAATGTTTTTATGGTTTGTGTTGGAAAATTAAGAATTTTGATATTTTTGGATTTGACCCGTCCTGACCCAACTCATTCTAACCCGAACCCATTTTGACCCGAATACATCCTGACCCGTTTCTTACCTGAACCTTTCTTACCCGAACCCATCCTGACCGACACCCAACCCGACTCGATCTACCAATTTTACCAGGCCTACGAACAATGATGATTTGATATAGTAATAAGTATATACCGCTTGGTTAGCAAAGAATCAAGCATGAATTAGATAAAAGAATAATAAAATGCATACTCCTACTGGAAAGACCATTACTATCCACGATGATCAATTAATAAAGTAATTATCGTAATCTTAGTCATGAAAGCCAATAAATGTGTAAGGACAGTATATATCATCTATTTATCATATGCCATAAATTCTAAAAGAAAATGAAACTTGGAAGAGATTTCAGTAGTATTAGATTATCCATAAGTGCATGCCCGACTTAACTTTTTTTAGGCCCAATGAACTTAAATTTTGAGGCCTTTTTCCAAAAACTTATTATTAATATGTATTATTCCTTGACGGTGGTACAGTGCCACTATACCACTATACCCAAAAAGCTATGAAAGTACAAGTGATGAAAGTTGGTTGTACAAGTAATGAAAACTGGTTGTACAAGTTGGGCATGCGAAGATTAAGAATGTATCTATTCTGATGGTGAATAGTCAATCCGTTGGTGGAGCTATGGCAGCGGCCCTCGCTCTTCCATCATCTCCACTTAAAAACCTACTAGATCTTGCACCTGTTGTCTCCGGACATTAGATGGCTCCTCACACCATCAGTATTCGCAGCCGTAGAGCAGGTGAAGCAACTTGCGTTAGAGATTCCATCCACTTAATCGTGCTTTCTGACCTTAGACGGTTATGGAACCTCCTACCGATTAATGGCCGTCGGAGTTAATGTTGCCTAACGATTCAGTACTGAAACTGCTTTAAAAGCGACGATAGCTCAGACGATGTTGTTGGTGGTCGTTGTGGTTGAGGGAATACGCATGGTGGTGGTAGGTGACAAAGAAAAGAGGGATAGATAGAATTATAGAGAGAGAAAATGGAGATTGAAAGGTGCGTATGTTTAGACGGCGAGAGGAATGAAAGGGATGGTGGTGGATCTCAGCGGTGGAGTAGGTAGCGGAGAAAGGATGTTGGTGGTGGAGTAGGAGAAGAAGATGATGAAGATGAAGATGAAGATGAAATGAAGAGGTTTTTTTGTAAAAAAAGATTAAGAAGACTCCAGATACACAATTTAATACGTTCCACAAATTCCATGGGTCAATACATTGAACTCCAGATTAAAAGCATACAGGCTCAAAACCCAATCTAGCAGCCCACTTTAACAGTTCGTATCCTATCCAAATTAGTAGCTCAACATCCCACTTTATTAACTCAACTAGTGTGTGACCAGCACGTGCGTTGCGCGAATTTAGTTTCCGTCTTTTCGCAGATCCGCGTTAGGTTGTTTTTCGACCCGCGCTTTGCGGTGGAGTTCGAAGATGTTTCCATTCTAATGTTGGGCTCAGAGTGTCAACGGCGGTGAATACACCACGGCAGGAGGGTGGGTTGCAGGCAACAACCTACCATCTTCCGACCCTCTGACGACTAACAAATGTCCTCAATCAATTCTTAATCGGACCCATAAACTCATCACAGTCCATTAGAAATTCGCATCGAAGGCAACGTGGAACCAAGGGCAAAGCGCATCAAACAAACAACCAAAGCAAAGGCTGATATTCATTGGGTTTTATAACATCAGGAGCAAAAGAGGTGGTCAGACCACCGCCATCTACACCACCGCCGTCAACAGCGGCAACATCAACAGCACCGCCATCAAGACGAACACCATCGTAGACCCCCCCCCCGCTCGATTTCTGTCGCGGTAGTGCTCACTGACCCGAATTAAACCACACCATCAAGATAAACAATAATCAAGACAGGGTTGTTGCATGTTGTATATCGGGAAAGGGGCAGGTTACCGGAGTGCAAAACCACCGCTGTCATGGCTAGGCTTTTAAGGCGTCGCGGGCAGCGGTGACGAGAACCGGCTGCGGTTGTTGCAGCAACGACGGTTGACAACCATGCTGCGACGGCTGCGGCCTAGCCGTGGCGGCACGACGGTGGCGGGGTTAACGTGCGACGGTGGTGGTAGTGATGGTGACGACGCCGCCAGTGACGGTGACGACGCGGCGGTGGCACTCCTACCACCTAGAACCATTCCCCGAGGTTTGGCCCCCAGATCTTCCGTTTAAAGTCACATGGAGGCAAAACGAAACCGGAGATGATGGTTCTACGGCGCCTGCGCACCTGCGGCGGCCAGAACCGAGCATCTCCCTCAACCTCTCATCTCCCTTTCTCTCTCTAAACAATGCATAGGGTTAAAGAGAAAGACACCCAAAATAGACGGTAATACCCCTCGACACTGTTCATCGATCTGGTTTTTCTGGTGGTGGTGCTACGGCGGTGGCGCTACGGCGGTGGCGCACCGTCGGCGGGTCGAACGGAACACCGCCCTCAACCCTCATCTCCCTTTCTCTCTCTCTAAAGAATTAGAGAATGCATAGGGTTAAATAGAGAGCACCTAAAATGACGGAAATACCCCCGATACTGTTCATCAATTTGGTAATTTCATAGTATATAATTAGTCTAGTTCACATTTTAACACATACAAAAAGATACGACATAGCTATTGAATTGGAGATATCAAAAAAAATAAAAATAATAAATAAATAAACTGTTATCTCAACAGATATGTAAAATAAAATTTACATATGAATTTAAATCATTTCAAATCTCAAAGTGATAATTTTATGTTTAACATTTATTTGTATTTTTTAAAGAAAATACTCTTTGTTTGAAATAATTAATAATCCTTATGATACCTGGATATCCAACTTGATATGATTAACTTTCTTCAATTAACTTTTAAATTTTACTTCGCCCGGATGGTGCATCCTTTTTCATATATATTTTGTTTTGTTGATATCTATTTGTTACTTTTACTTTTAATAGGTGTCATTCTTATGCGTTATCACCGTCATCTTCTTCAAAGCATCAGTCAAATGGGAGAGGAAGAAAAAGATCAGAATCTTGAACGAAAAAGACAATCGCTATGCTACAACGGTTCAAATCCTAGTTTATATAAATCCTACATTTTTATCTAGAGTAAATAAGTCGCTATGGGATATTCTTAAATCTTGCCCATCAATTCTTTCGGTGTTTATTTTTATCAAATGACATGGTAGCTAAAAAAAATAATAAGGAAATAAATTAAGAGCATACGATCTTAACTTAAAAGAATAAGTTATACTCAGTTATGAATTCAAATTTAAGATGAGTGACGAATAATCTATGATTAGTTCCTATTGAAGTATAAAACAAAACAAAGCTTAAATAATGTTTACAGATTCTAACAATATAACTTTTAACTCATAGTATGTAACCTAATTTAAATAATTTAAACAATGAACTAAGAAGAAACAATTCATATAGTGACAAATTGACAATCAGGCAATTTAAAGGCCCAATAATCTGAACTGTACAAAAAGGTTGA
Organism: Flaveria linearis; assembly: GCA_024085815.1. Lineage (NCBI taxonomy): Eukaryota > Viridiplantae > Streptophyta > Magnoliopsida > Asterales > Asteraceae > Flaveria > Flaveria linearis. Next base: position 102,840 of record JABSNV010000987.1, on the reverse strand, counting down.
AGATACAATAAATAGGTTTGGGAGCCCAATCACTTATATGCCAATATCAAAAAAAATTAAAAAAATAAAGCTCTTAATTTTGAGGGGCTCAAACCCAATGTTTCTCTTTTTACACTAATAGACCGGCCCTGCATAAGTATCTTCTAAAGACCTACCAGGATTTTCTTCTAACATACAAGTTGAATTCAAGATTAACTTAATTGAACCATATCAATTGATAAGGCTCTATACTGTCATGCACCAACAAAAATCCACGACATATAAAACAATTACAAGAATTGTTGGACAACAATTTCATTTCTTTAGCTCATCCCCATAGGGAGCTCCCATCTTCTTTGCCAAAAATAAAAGATGGGTCTATAAAATTTTCATTAATTATAGGGTCTTGAGCAAAGGCACTATAAAAAACAAATATCCATTACTGAAAACTGACGAGCTGTTTGATTAGCTTCAGGGGTCAAGTAAATTTCAAAGATAGAACTAAGATTTGATTATCAACAAATTAAAGTGAAGGACAAGGATATATCAAAGACTACATTTAGTACAAGGTTTGATCATTATGAGCTCTTGGTGATTTCATTCGGACTTATGAACACGCCAACAAAATTCACACATCTTATGAATCAAGTATGTAAACCCTACTAAGATAAATTAATAATAGTTTTTATCAATGACATCGACATCTACTCTAAAATAAAAAAGAACATGAGCACCATCTACGAGCGATCCTAGAATTACTTCAGAATGAAAAGTCATATATATGCAAAATTTCTAAGTGTGAGTAAGAAAAGTACAATTTTTCAGAGTGTAGTAGCGAACAAGATATACAAGTAGATTCTACCAAGATTGAGGCAATTATGAAATGGAACACACCTAAACTCCGATTAAAATTCAAAAATTTATCAGATTAACTGGATATTACTGAAAGTTTATCCCAAACCTTTCAAAGATAGCTATTCTATCGATAAACTTAACTCCAAAATCTACAAGGTTTGAGTGGGTACCCGATCAAGAAGAAGCATATCAAAGCTAAAATTATGTAGTGCATCAGTTCTATCCTTGCATAAGAACATAAGACTTTGTGGTATTTGATGTGAAGAGGAAATGCGATTGCTTACACATCCCATCAACTAAAATCATATGAAAGAGATAACATCACCATAATCTAGAGTTAGGTATAATGGTATTTGCTTTAAAAATATGGAGACATTACATATATGAAACAAAGTGCATAATTACGATGGATGAATATACGAAATGACTATTATGGCAAAATGAGTTCCCAAGTAAAATAAATGCTTAAGAATCGATGCAATGATGTTAGATGTGAATATGGGTTTAATATATCAAGTAAGAGATATTCAATAGAAAGCAGTACAAGACGATAAGATTGAAAAAAAGAACGGATGATTTGAAGGAAGATATCATTGGTATAAAAAAAATAAAGATAACAATTTCATATAGCCCTATGGAACCCTAAATTCCATGGGCATTTATCTTGATAGCCCAACATGTGTAATCTATTATACAAAGTAGTGAACACTTAAACGATATTAATCCTCCTTCTCTAATTGAACAACAACCAAGTTATAACTAGCCGTGTCCAACCCTTCATCGAACAAATTTAGACTTAGTTGAAACCAAGTTTCTTAAAGTCAACTCCTTCAAAATGGGAAAACTCAACGGTAGTGGGTTGGGCAACATGCTTGTTTGATCAACCGGTCCTTCTTTATCGGCTGGTCCTTCTTGAACGGGGCACTCATACCAATCATTAGAAACAATCGAACGAAAGCAATAAACATAATGATTTTTACGGGGAACAACCCTCGACTCTTTTGTGGTTGTTGATACAAAATAATGTCTCTCTTTTAACAAATAACAAAGTATCAATTAAGTAAACAAATACAAAAATTAGAGACTAAGCTAAACCTTTTAAACAAGGAAAAGATAATGCCCAAAATATAAGTTCTTTTTACTCTTTTCTTTATTCTCCTAACCGACTTCCCATATGCGTCAAAATTATACAACAAAAAATATAACGAGTAACTTAAGAAAACACTTGTTTTTAAGGGGTCAATAGATTGAATTTGATGTCAAAATCATTGTGTTAACTTTAAAAGTTACACTCTTTCCATGTTAAAAAGCCAAGAATTAAATATCTAGTTTGGATTTTAAGGGGTTGTGATAAACGTAACCCCTTTTATTAAGAGCATAAGGGTATACTATCTATGAATGAATGGTAGATGTGAGATCCACCTCATCTCACACTCACATCAACACCATCCCCCATGCGTGAGTGGTGACTATGAGTGTGATTTAGTCATTGCCATTTGAATGTTGCCCTTTTAACAGCTAGAACTAGCCGTTAGTAATTTAAATAATAAAAAAATTCTCATTTGAAGGAAATCATAAAGCTGCTGATGATCTTCTCACACTTGATTGGTTTTTTGAAAGAGGCATTGTTTTCAAATGATTTGCAAATATTTAAGCCATGTTTTTGACGAAGGTATTATGTGAGAGAGAGACTTGATTTAACCATTAACACCTACGCAACCTCAAAACACATAGCAACCTTAGTTCTGATTTGGTTGTTAGCTTGGACTATACTATTTTGTTGTGGTTTTAGTAATTTACAATGATTTTAAGAAATTAAATTAATATTAATCTTTTATTTATGTTTTATTGTTATTAAATATTTATTGTTAAAAATAATAAATAAGTTTAAAAAAAAATTCAACTCAAAACTCACACTCATTAGGTATATCCATATTCGTTAGTGAGTGAATTTTCTTTTTATACGAGAATATGACGTATACATAACACGACTCATAAGTCAAACTCATTAGGTATACTGTATACTCGCTAAAGGAGTTACATCATCCATCTACCTTACTCACACTTTTGTAAGTATACTCTATCAAATCTACCTTACTCAATAGAGGGTTTTTTTCTTATTTTTATCTATAGTGTTCAATATTCGAATCGGATTTGAAAAACTCAAAATTTGATTCTTGTCGAAAATCATTGATTCGAAATTCGATTCGAATTTTCAAATTCGAATTCGACTCGATTCGAAGTCTAATTATCGAATTCGAATCGAATTGCGAATTTGTGATTTTCGATCCGATTCGATTCAAAATTCGAATTACAAACACACACACATGCATTTCTTTATTTCGTATATTAACTTAGGAATATGCCTATGAGAAATTAAGAAGTAAAAGTTTAAAAAAATAGATAATCTAAAATGTTAAAGCCTGATTTATACTTTTTGACTTATTTGAAACTTATAATATTTCATATGTTATGCTTGTTTATATATTTTAAACATTTGAAATTTATTTGTCAAATGAATTTTAAAAATACTATTTGATTAAATATCTTTTTATTAAATACGAATCGAATAAATTCAAACTTGATCTGAATTCGACTTGTAATTCAAACTTTTTTGAATACGAATCAAATTCGAATCTAGGTTGAAAGTTTCTAATTCGATTCGTTTTAAATTCGATTCGTTTTAAATTCGATTCGATTCGAATTTGATTTTTATTTTTCGAATTCGAATCGAATTCGAATTCAGTTTGAAATTTTTAAAATTTGACTTATTCGATTCGATTAACACGAATTCGACTTGATTTGATTCGATGAACACCCCTAATTTATCCTAGGTGTCAATAGATTTTTGTTTTTTTTTATTATGAAGGTTGTTTTAAGAGGTGAGGTATTTTACTCAAGTTCTTTCATAAAAACGAGTGAGAGAAATTGAAGTGGCCCCCTTTTGTACAATATACATATGAAAACAAAATGAGTGGTGCCTAATATTTTACTTTAAAATAAATAGATAGATATAAATGGGTGGTTAAAAATTTTTTAAAAAAATAATGATTATGTGGCAGATTTTTTTGATGCTTTTTGGTTTTGCTTATTGGATGGTAGGGCTGTAAACGAGTCGAGCCGAGCCAGGATGGGTTCGAGCTCGAGCTCGAACCTTATCAAGCCGAGCCGAGCCGGCTCGAAAATTTTAACGAGCTCAAAACACCGGCTCGAGTTCGGCTCGTGAAAAGCTCGAGCCAGCTCGTGGCTCGTTCCAGCCGGCTCGATTAAATTTTTTTTTACATTAATTTATATGGAAACATAAAAAATATATAGTAGGCTTTACCTTTTATTGGGTACTCCGTACTTATATAACAAATGTTATTATTTTGAATATTAATAATTTGCTATCAAGTTATATATTTTTTAAACAAAATATTAATTGTTTCTAAAAAAGAATCCATTTTTATTTTTAGAAAACCTTTCTAAAATCCTAGTATAAAAATAATAATCATAATAATAGTAGTAGTAATAATCATATTTTTTATTATACTATATAAATATATATATATATACATATATTATATGCACCGAGTCACGAGCCGAGCCAACGAACCGAGCCACGAGCCGAGCTCGAACCGAGCTAACCCTGGCTCGAGTTCGGCTCGTTTAGAATTCGAGCCGAGCCGAGCCGGCTCGTTTGGATACGAGCTTTTTTCGAGCCGAACTTTTTTCGAGCTTTTTTCGAGCGAACTTCGAGCGAGTTTCGAGCCACGAACTTTTTGTACAGCCCTATTGGATGGATTTCTAATCCTTTTAAAAAATGAGTTTTTTTGTGATGTGGTAGATGATTAAATATGTTTTATGTGTTTTTAGAATTTGTTATTGTGGATGCTCTAATTAGTCCTAGTAAGATACATTGAACATTTATTTAACATTAGCTCACACACCCATTATCTATAATTTTTTGAAAGAGGCATTGTTTCAAATGATTTGCAAATATTTAAGCCATGTTTTGGACAAAGGTATTGTGTGAGAGAGAGACTTGATTTAACCATTAACACCTACGCAACCTCAAAACACATAGCAACCTTAGTTCTGATTTGGTTGTTAGCTTGGACTATACTATTTTGTTTGTGGTTTTAGTAATTTACAATGTAATGATTTTAAGAAATTAAATTAATATTAATCTTTTATTTATGTTTTATTGTTATTAAATATTTATTGTTAAAAATAATAAATAAGTTTTAAAAAAAAATTCAACTCAAAACTCACACTCATTAGGTATATCTATATTCATTAGCGAGTTAGTTTTTTTTATACGAGAATATGACGCATACATAACACGACTCATAAAAATCAAACTCACTAGGTATACCGTATACTCGCTAAAAGAGTTACATCATCCATCTACCTTACTCACACTTTGGTAAGTATACTCTATCAAATCAATTGTGTACTCTCTAAAGACCATCGTCAATAGAGAGTTTTTTAATCAAGTTTTTTCATAAGAACGAGTGAAAGAAATTGATGTGGGCCTCCCTTTGTACTATATACATATGAAAAGAAAATGAATAGTGGGACTATCTAATAATTTACTTTAAAACAAATAGACAGAGAAACAAATAAGTGGTTAAAATTTTTAAAAAATAATGATTACGTGGCAGATTTTTTGATGCTTTTTGATTTTCCTTATTGGGTGGATTTCTAATCCTTTTGAAAAATGAGTGTTTTTTGTGATGTGGTAGATGATTAAATATGTTTTTAGGTGTTTTTAAAATTTATTATTATGGATGCTCTAATCAGTCCCAATAAGGTACATTGAACATTTTTTTAACATTAGCTCACACACCCATTATCTATAATTTTTTGGTTCACTATGAGACTCACTAAGAGGATTGAACTTTCAAGCTCTAAAGAAAAGATAGGTTTTCCATACTCTAAAGTAACTCTACGCCAAAGACCCTTTAGTAGTTCAATAAACACTCAGGTGGTTACATGTAGCATGTGTTGTGCACACAGTTGGACCAGCAGCAATCCAAGAGCCTAACCCACAATTAACGAATCCAGCCCAAACCAGAAGAGGTGAAAGAAAGAAAGCATTACCTGCAAAGTTGAAGGATTACAAGTTAACATAAGGAAATAGTGCGGGGATTTAATTAATTAATTTATATCGTTATATGGTCATGCGGTTGTAATGGAGAGGGTATGAAAATTGTTATGGAAGTTGGTTAGATATTTCTTTCCTCATCCAATCTTCTGTAATCCTCTCATCTCCTTCTATTGAATCAATCAATTATCCTTCTGTCCATTGCTGTGTTTCATTATTAGATTCATCCCACTTCATTTGGTGCTTTCGTTGGCCATTAGCTCATGGTTGATGGTACACGGTTCAAGGTGTTGGATGAGCACATCAAGTCCTTACAGGAGAGTCATCGTGATCTATCGTCTCAATTAGCATCGGCAGCTCAACAATCCGATGTGGCTCTTCTCGCCACTTCTCTGGAAGATACAAAACAAGCTGTAAATAAGTTGTGCGTCCAGGTGGGTTTATTGGCTAAGCAGAAGTCTCCGGATGCGGAATTTTCCGATAAGCTTAAATCCTCTAGTCGTTTTGGGTCTCCTGAGTCATCTGATACCTTCGATTCATCAATTTTTGGCCGTCACAAACCGGCTCCGATTACTTTGCCTCGTTTTTCTGGTTCTCACCCGGAACGATGGGTTGCACAAGCCAATCGTTACTTTGATTTTTACAAAATTCCACCGGAGGAACGTTTGTTGATTTCATCATTTTATTTCGATGATGCGGCGGCCGATTGGTACGATTAGGTGGATAGACACTCCCAGATCTCCACATGGACGGCGTTCACCGTGGCGATCGTCCTCCGATTTCGCTAGAAACATTTGGAACAACCTGAAGGGTTGTTGGCTAAATTATACAGCAAACGTCATCAGTGGAAGATTATCGGAAGCGTTTCGAAGCGATTTCAAATCGCACCACTATTCCACTTCCACCGGAGTTTCTGATTTCATGTTATATTTCGGGGCTTCGTTTGGACATCAAACAATCCGTCTTCATTCATAACCCCAATACCTTGGAGGAGGCCATGGAAAATCCCAATTACATGAGAATCGCATTAATATGGAACGTGGTTTGGGCCGTTTATCCTTGGGCTCCGGTAAGCCTATTTTACCAACTCCAAAATTGCAATCCACTGCTACTTCAACTTTCTCCCTAAACTCTCAACCTACCCCTAAGATTCCAAACACGGTGGGTTTCTGACGATTGTCCCCCAGTGATATGGCTCAAAAGAAGGCATTGGGTCTCTGTTTCAGATGTGATGAAAAGTACACATCTGATCATAAATGTCGTTCGGCTCCACAACTGTTATTTTTCGATGATGACCCAGGGCCGGAACACGCACCTGAGACTAGTGGTCCTGACACTTTGGATTCTGTTTTAACCAATGTTGTTAGGACCGGATCGGACCGGCCGGTCCGACCGGTCGGACCGCGATTCGGGGCCTGGTCCGGTCCGGTCCGGGGTGGATCGTTTTTGTGCAGTTGAACCGGCCGGTTCGAACCGAGTCGCCGGTTGGACCGGCGAACCGGGCCGGTTCCGACCGGTTTTTCGCATTTTTTTTTTTTTTTGATTTTAGTGGGTAAAAACGGGGTGTTAAACCATAAATTAGTACTTCGGATATACAAATATAGTTAAGTTTTATATATAACTATAAAATATATGTATAAATCATATATAAATTACTTATATTTAATTACATATATAAATATAATTAAAATATAGTTAAATCCGGTCCATCCGGTCCGACCGGTCCGACCGGTCCGACCACCAAACCAGTAAGGCGTCCGGTTCGACGTCCGATCCGGTTCTGAGAACATTGGTTTTAACTGATACGTTGCAACTCGATGAGGTAAAATCTCACTCTTCAATTTCGTATAAATGCGTTAGCGGGGGTGTTCGGCTTCTACTCTGCATTTCAAGGGTACGGTGAAGGGTCAGACTATTCAGGTTTTATTGGATGGAGGCAGTACTCATTGCTTTGTCCAGACCAGAATTGCTAAGTTTTTTAACATGGCGGTCGAAGCTATCCCTCCCTTTTCGGTTCTAGTGGGTAGCGGGGAACGTTTACCGTGTTCGGGTATAGCTAAACAGGTGATATTGGTGATTCAAGGATTTTCGATGACTGTTGACTTCTTTGTATTGCCTCTTCAAGGCTTGGACATGGTTTTGGGAATTTCTTGGTTATCAACTTTGGGTCCGGTTCTAACTGACTATGCTGCAGCAACCTTTGAGTTCAAATTACGGGATAACCGGGTGGTTTGGCAGGGCGAACCCACCCCAACCGCTGAACCCATTCAGTTTCATGGCTTAAAAAAATTGGCTTCTAGTGCTGCCATTGATCAGTATTTTCACCTCACCTTATTACCACCCCAGCATCTAACCCAACCGACACAACCGCCAGACATTCAGATGCTATTAACAGAATTTGCCCAGGTTTTTCAACCACCCTCGGGTCTGCCACCGACCCGACTTCAGGACCATGACATCACCTTACTTCCAGATTCTGCACCCATGGCAGTCCGCCCTTATCGGTATCCATATTTTCAAAAGCAAGAGGTCGAACGATTAGTTCAAGACATGTTAGCCCAAGGTATTATCCGGCCTAGTTGTAGCCCATTTTCTTCTCCAGTTTTGCTGGTTCGCAAGAAAGATGGAACATGGCGTTTTTGTGTGGATTATCGGGCTTTAAATGCGATAACTATTCCGGACCGATTTCCTATTCCTACTATTGATGAGTTATTTGATGAATTACATGGAGCCGTATATTTTTCAAAATTGGATTTATTATCCGGATACCACCAAATCCGTCTTCAAGAGGGTACTATAACTAAAACGGCTTTTCGCACTCATGATGGGCGTTACGAGTTTTTGGTGATGCCCTTTGGGCTTACAAATGCTCCTTCGACCTTCCAACGGTTGATGAATGATATCTCCCGGCCGTTTCTCCGAAAATTTGTCTTGGTATTTTTTGACGACATATTGATCTATAGTCCCACTTGGACTGAGCATTTGTCACATCTTTGGTTGGTCTTTCAGTCTCTGCTGGATAACAACTTGGTGGCTACTTTAGCTAAGTGTTTGTTTGGACAAACCACAGTGGGATATTTGGGCCACGTGATTTCAGCCCAGGGAGTTACAGTGGACCCGGACAAGATTGCATGTATCCGGGACTTGCCAACCCCTAAGAGCGTTAAGGATGTACGAAGTTTTCTTGGGTTCTCGGGGTATTATCGTCGTTTTATACATCATTATGCATCCGTTGCTGGTCCGTTACTAGACCAGTTGAAGAAAGACAATTTTTTATGGACTTCTATACACGACGAGGCATTCCTCAAACTCAAACAACTTCTTAGTTCCACTCCGGTTCTGCGGTTACCAGACTTCTCTAAACCTTTCACGGTTGAAACGGATGCATCGGGAACCGGTATCGGTGCTGTTTTGTCCCAGGAAACCCAACCAATCGCATATTACAGCATTAAATTAAGCCCTCGTATGCAACAAGCGTCGGCGTACCAACGAGAAATGTTCGCTATTACCCAGGCAGTTGCCAAATGGCATCAATACCTTTTGGGAAGAAAGTTCCAGATCATCACTGACCAACAATCCTTAAAGAATTTACAAGGCCAGATTATTCAAACTCCGGATCAACAAAAATAGTTGGGAAAATTGTTGGGTTATGATTTCGATATTTTATATCGGTCGGGAAAATTTAATACAGCTGCTGATGCCTTATCCCGTGTCTTTTCGTCGAACATGATGGCCTTCTCTGCTCAGGACGCATCATTTCTTCAAGTCCTTCAGCATAAACTTCAACTGGACCCGGCACTCCAGTAATTGTATTTAGTCATGACACGTGAGCCACTGCAGTACTCGGCCTATCAGATTCACAATGGGCTACTGTTATTCCATGGCAGACTTGTGATACCGAATGATTCGGAATTAAAGCAACAAATTTTGACGGAATTTCATGCCTCTACCACAGGGGGGCACTCAGGTGTCACTCGCACCTTTCACCGCCTATCTTCTTCCTTCTTCTGGAAGAACATGCGAAAAGATGTTAAGCACTTTGTTGGTCATTGCTAACGTTGTCAACAAGTTAAATCTTCATCTTTGCTGCCCGCGGGTTTGTTACAGCCCTTACCAATTCCTTCTCTAATTTTTGATCATATTGCAATGGATTTCATCATCGGGCTGCCTCATTCACATGGCTATTCTGTCATTTTGGTAATGGTTGACAGATTATCGAAATATGCTCATTTTGTGGGTCTTCATTCTTCCTTCACGAGCTTATCTGTTGCTGTTGTCTTCGTACAAGAATTCGTACGCCTACACGGGGTGCCAATTGACATTGTCACGGATCGTGATCCTCGTTTTATGGCTAACTTTTGGAAGGAGTTGCATCGATTACAAGGTACCACTTTATCTTTTAGCACCGCGTATCACCCACAATCCGATGGCCAAACCGAAGTCCTTAACAAATATGTTGAAATGTATTTACGGTGTTACGTGATGGACCGTCCAAAAGATTGGTTCAAGTACCTACCTTGGGCAGAATATTGGTATAATACCTCCTTCCAAACCGCTGCTCAGATGACGCCATTTGAGGTTGTCTATGGTCGGAAACCCCCTAATGTGACCCGTTATATAAGGGGCACCACTTCCAATTCGTTGGTGGAATCTCAATTACTGGATCGCGATGAGGTTCTCTCAACTCTCAAAAGCAACCTACTTCGGGCTCAAGCTCGAATGAAATCCTATGCTGATTCTAACCGCCGTGATGTTCAGTTTGTTGTCGGTGATTGGGTCTTCGTTAAGCTACAAGCCTTCCGACAACATTCAGTCCGCCTTCAGCGCCACTACAAGCTCAGTCGCAGATTTTTTGGCCCTTATCAGATTCTTGAATGTATTGGCCCGGTTGCTTATAGGCTTAATTTACCACCTGAAGCAAAGATTCACAATGTCTTCCACGTTTCTATGCTATGCAAGTGCACAGGCAACCCGACTCAACAGATCACTCCTCTTCATTTGGTGGACTTTTCTTCCACCCTCAACCTACAACCAGCCTCTATCTTAGATCAACGCACTCTCCTTCGTGGCACCACTCCTGTTCAACAGTACTTGATACAGTGGAAAGAATTGTCTGCATCCGACGCTACCTGGGAAGACGAAACCACTTTGCAACAATCTTTTCCAGCCTTTCACCTTGAGGACAAGGTGAATTTTAAAGGGGGAGGTAATGTGCACACAGTTGGACCAGCAGCAATCCAAGAGCCCAACCCACAATTAACGAATCCAACCCAAACCAGAAGAGGTGAAAGAAAGAAAGCATTACCTGCAAAGTTGAAGGACTACAAGTTAACATAAGGAAATAGTGCAGGGATTTAATTAATTAATTTATATCGTTATATGGTCATGCGGTTGTAATGGGGAGGGTATGAAAATTGTTATGAAAGTTGGTTAGATATTTCTTTTCTCATCCAATCTTCTGTAATCCTCTCATCTCCTTCTATTGAATCAATCAATTATCCTTTTCTCCATTGCTGTGTTTCATTATTAGATTCATCCCACTTCAATATGGCTGTAGAAGTATTGTTAATTTAATTTCAATTAACTTCATTTAATGAGTGGCATATTAATTATATTCCCTAATTAATTTAAATACTATATTTCCTTGATTTTTATGTTAAACGTTAACATAATTGAAATTTTAAAGTTCATCTATTAAACTTATATAAGTATCTTAAAAAGAAAACAATATTTTTTAGCTATATTTTAAGACCAGTTAAGGTTAATTCCTTTGTTAACTTTCATATAATACTAAAATTGTCATATAAACATGATGTGCAAGTAGTTTAAGCATATTAAACCTTCATTGATTAGCTTGATAAATTTCACTGATAAAGTAGCCTTTAACCAATTTAATTAATATTGACATTAGTGATTTAAAAATTATTAGATAAGTATTATTTATATATGGTTAATTTTGAAAATCGATCAAGCCGTATAAAGCACCTTGATACTAGAAGGTGATAAACTGATCATGAGGCGGTGCCTCATAAGGTTCAGATCGAATGTATGCCTCTTAAGACGAGGTGGTTCGAAAAACGGTGAGGTGGCGAGCGGGTTTGAGCGATCTTTTTGGGTGAGAAATACATTTGGGTGGTAGCATATAAGATTTCATAATTTTCCCTATAAATAGACCATAATAGCAGGCAAAACAATCAATCATCTTCACCGGTATCAATCATCTTCATTGCATATCATAACTTACAAATTAAACCATCTTCATCGGAAACAAAAATTGAGCATCTCCATCACACGTCACAATCATCTTCATCTGTTATCAATCATCTTCATCTTCACCGCTTTCGGTAAGTTTTCTAGTTTAAGGTTTATAGTTTTAGGAACTGCAATCATCTTCTTCGCTACAGTCATTGATCTTTTCTGTAGTTTTTAGGGAATTAGGGTTTATCGTTGCCGTTTATCGTTTCAGGAACTAGGTTTTTCAGTTTAGGCCTTTAAGGAATTAGGGTTTTCAATGATTTTGTGGAGTGATTAATGTTTGTTTATGGGGATGTTTGTGCAAAATGATTTTATGTACCGTAAAGTATAAACATTGATTTTTTATGTAGTTTTTATCATGTTCTTGTTAATTCAGGCTAATGGGTTTGGCTAGAATGATAGTCCAGAATTATTTTGTAAATTAAGGACTTGTTGGTAGTATACTAGTATGGTGTCAATTTGATGGTAGTATGTTAGTTTTTGTGCAGAATGATTTTGTAAATGGACTTTTTGGTAGTATGGTGTAAACGAAGGGATTAAAATTAGATCAATTTGTGTGCAGAATGATCATATATTATGCAAAATGTTTAGGACTGAAATTAGATCAAATTGATTATATTTGAAGATATGGGGACCGAATATTTGGATCAAATTTATTATTTTTTATTTAGAACTAGTATTATTTGTTGAACTTTTGTTTTTTCTTTGCATTTATTCTTTCGGGGATGGCTAGTAAAGGTGCACGAAAAGATCTGTCTTGGAAGTATGGGTACGAATATGATGTACCTGAACAAGGTGGCATAAATGATTACATGTATCTAAACTGCAAGTTTTGTAATAGAAGGATTAAAGGGTGAGTGAAAAGAATAAAAAGGACATTTTGCCTGCATATACAAAGATGTCATGCCTTGTCCTAATGTGCCCCTCTTAAAGTAAAATATGAAATTTAACAATACTTGAAGGAATTTCAGAATGCTATGTTTGCTACCCAAAGCAATTTTGAAGAAAAGCATAGCTGATCATTTTTGATACCATAACTGTAACATCCCAATCCGGAGAGGCTAATGTGTCACTATTACAGATATCAAATCAAAAGTCAAATCCATGATATTAAAAAGACAGTCAGAAGTAATAATTTCAAACAAACCAAACAATCCGAATGAACCTAATTAAGGTGTTCATTACGTCAGTTAAAGTAAAAGATAATCTTGATCTTCAATTCACTCTTCACTGATTTTTCATATTACCCTTATTACCTACAATCAAATAAGAAAACACCACAAAATAAAATACGGCTAAACCAAAAGTTACTCAGTGATGGAAAGAACAATAGTAATGACAATATAACGATAAAATGTATTATCAAACTTCTACACGCGAAACTGATATAAACTGATCATATGATACTAAAAACTTAAATATGATTCTAATCATATAATACTTATGTCTGTTACTGAACTGAACATGTAATACTTCACTGAACTGATCTACACGACGAGCATACACAAATAAAATAAACCGTGTAAAATAAGAAGTACCCAGAGTCAAAACTGAACTGATAAGTATATAGCTAGCTAGACTATGCACTAATGAGATGGTGTGTGGGTGTCCACACATGATTCCATCCCCTAGAACTGAACTGATCTGAAATGAACTAGGATCGATCCATCCACATCCCATATAAGTGTGGCCAAAATACTACTCAGGTACTAACGTGTTAACGGAGACGCCGTGAACTATTTATAAACACCGTCACGAAAAGTGTCATGTCACTGACGCCTCAATAACATGTCGAACAAGCTCGGGTAACAGAGTGCTAAATCAAATGGTAGTATAGCTTCCAACATATAACGTACCAATAAAATATTTATGAGAACATACAATAATGAGTACAAATTTATAAAATATATATTGCATGCTACAAATCTCAATAAGTAAAACTAATAAGTTGAACGAGTCAAAGCATACCTAAATAAATAATATTAGACGACTAGTAAAAGGCCGAAGGCCAAACGAGTCATCTCAACGGAACCAAGGTATCAAAAATCCGTACTAGAAAGTAATGGAAAAATAAGATTTATACTAAGATAGAAAGAACCAAGAATCCATACCTCAATAAGCAAATCAACTCAACAAAGTCGTGTTGTCGCTAAGTCCTTTAAATATCTATGTTTTAAACATCTTGAATGAGATTTATGACACTTTTGTTTCGTCGTCTTATTAGTTAGTTAGTAAATGTTCCGGCGACGGATGCTTTATAATCTTTGATTAATGCATAAGTCCTGTACAACCTGGTTTTGTTTAGACGAATTTCAAAGCATTGCCTCACTAGACTTTCAATTATTTTAACCTATGTGTATTAATTGTATGCACACCCATTATTATTATTTTTACATAAAGTCAAGAACAATTTATAAATGGTCTACCTTCCTTTTTTACAGTATTTTACCATTTGCATAACATAGTATCAAAGGAAAATATAATGCCACAACAGGTTTGTATATTTCAAAAAAATTATGTTTTTTTCTTCTTTCTTTCTATTTATTCATTAATTTTTTTCGCTGCCCTTAATCCTAGTAGGAGATTTAAAAAACTATTCATCCACCAAACTATTTAAAACACAATTCATATATCAAATTTGTAATCGTACATAACACCACGGTGACAATTATACCTCCTTATTTATTTTCAAAACTAAGTTTGGTAGTCAATATCTTCAATTAGAGTATGAAGTTCAATTGTTTATCAAAGAATTCCAAATTAATATATGTGACATAGGTAGATAATTAATATTAGTGACCAACAGGGAGCATTCCATTAACATGGATGCAATTCAAGAACTGAGTTCAACGGGTATCAGTAAGAGAAACAAACAAGCATGTCTTTCAATTCGATCCACTTGGTTAGTAAATTCAAGTTATATTTTAGTCACCGGAACCAAAGCTATGTTCAAACGGATTATACGAACACCAATGTCGGGATGGGTCAATTGACAGAATGGATTTATTACCCGGACCGGAACAAGTCGAGGGCTGAAATAACACGATGAGGTCGTAGATGGTAGTGTAACAAGGCTGCATAATTCAAATCAATATGTTCAAAACAAAACTTCACAGAACATTGTTTCGAAAGGGAAAAGAATTTCAGGTACCTTATCGCGAAGCAAAGATGAATTAGAAGAGTCAACCACCCCTGATATCCAATTGTGGCTCGCGGCCCTCGTCGGATGTAAATGGTGGTACGTCGATAACAACTAACAAGTGACGGACTAATTTGGTGGTGATGGAGTAATTTGAAGGTGTTTCTAACAGGTTAGAGACCGAAACAACAAGTTCCAATCACCAGCGAAACTCAAACAGAACAACTAAGTCGGGAGCACCGTGAGGTAGTTATGGCTTCGTGAGGTGCGATCGAGGGCAGATCGAGCTATAAAGGGTTGGATCAGAAAGTATCAGCATCGCCATCTTCTCAAGAGTTCGTTGGAGGAGATAGAGGGTAGCCCGTAGAAGATGAAAACCAAGTCAAAAGGAAATAGCGGTTCGGGTTTGGATCTTGACTAATTGAGTTTGCTTACATGAATATAAAGTTGTGGGTCATAGCCCACGTGATTCCTTTTTTTATACTAAATTTTACTTATTTGTTATTATGCTTATTATTATTAGTTCTATTATTAATATTATTTTATTTTTATACGGGTATTATATATGGAAAGTAGGACATTTTACAGAAGTGCCGGAAAAGTCAATCCATGTGCTACCTTTAGGGTTGTTAGAGGACAAATAACTGGTTTTGTGAGGGATGCAAGAGATAGTGAGAATGATCACTTCCAACAAAAAAAAACTCCGACAAGTGCAAAAGAGCATCAAAACAGATTTTGCTTAGATATTGGAAGATGTTTTTTATTAGAATGGAATTCCATTCCATGTGGCAACTAGTCCTTCATTTACTAGCATGCTACATTTAGTTAAAGCCCCCTATCATGCATGAGTTAAGGATTGGGATCCTTAAGGAAGAAGTTAACATAACTACCGCAATGGTGGATGACATAAAAGTAATATAGGAGACAACCAGGGTTTTAGTGTTATCGGATGGTTGATTAGACACGAGAAACCAAAGTTTGATTAAATTTTTGATCAATGATTTATGTGGTACTATTTTTTGAGAATTGTTGATGCATCATATTGCATAAAAAATGCTAAAAAAAGTTCGAGTTACTTGATGAAGTTGTTAAAGAGATTGGTGAAGATATTGCCGTTCAAGTGGCAACCGAAAATGCTAGTGCATACAAAAATGCTGGAGCTTTGTTAATGGAGAAGAGAAAAAAACCTTATATTGAACCCTGTGTGTCGCTCATAAATTGATTTAATGCTTGAAGATATCGGAAATTTGACGCAACATAAAAATACTTTGCTTAAAGCAAAAAAGTTAGCAATTTAATCTATAATCATAAGGGGATGTTGAGATTAGCCGAGAAGATTTTAAAGAAAGATCTTTGATCAACTGCCACAAGATTCGCCATGACATTTTTACTATACAAAGTATTTACGAATCAAAAGAAGCTTTACCACAAATAATGGAGGACATGTGCTTGGGCTAAGAAAGCAGATGGAGAAGTGGTAAAACAATAATCATGGATGAAAGAAGTTTTTGGCCTAGTGTGGTTTATTCCATTAAAACCACAATGCTACTTGTTGGAGTTTTAAGACCTATTGACGAGGAATAGACACCGATAATAGGATTTATTTATGAAGTGATGGATAGTTGTAACAAGTAGCAAAGAACTTGGATAATAATTTTTTTTCTTTTAAAGAAATATGGTACATCATCGATAGAAGATGGGGAGTTCCAAATGCATCATAATTTGCATGTGGATGCCTAATACTTAAATCCACAATATCGTAGTCCCAACGTTTCTAAGCATACGGAGATTTAGCGAGGATTATATGATGTTATGGATAACCCGTTAAGGATACAAGTGTGTATTTGAAGATCGAAGATCAACTCATTGCTTACAAAGAAAAAAGAAATTATTTGGAAATAAAGGTTCTTTGGTGACAAATGAGACACATCCACTAGGTAAATTATATGTTGATTTTTGTATTATAGTTTATATTCTACATATATGAAATATTAATAATTTTTTTAATAAACATATGTAGATAATTGGTGGGGCAAATATGGAGATGAGAGTCCCGACTCAAGGCTTTTGCAATAAAGGTTGTGGGTGTTACGTGTTTCGCTTTGGCTTGTGAACGTAATCGGAGTTTACTTAATCAAGTCCATACAAGGAGACGACACTGGTTGAAGAGCGAAAGAATGAACAACTTGGTTTACATTATGCACAATAAGAAGTTGAGGTAGAAATTCTTGAAAAAGACTAATCTAAAAGAAGATAGTGATCCATTGGTTGTTGAAAATAATTTGTTATGTGATGATGAGTTGATAGCTGATCCAATTAATGCTGATGAATATGAAATTGGAGGTCGCAGTGCAGGTGCGGAGGGAGGTGGCAGAGCATGTGGGAGGGAAGTAGCAGTGCAGATGGAAGTTTGGCATCTAGGAACAGGAAAAGCGATCAAATAAATTTGATTGACAAGAATAATGATGATGAAATGAATTGGGTTGAGGAAAACGATAGTGAGGATGACCGATTAGAATGTGATGCCTTTTATGTTGTTTGAATTTGATTTAAATAATAAACTTCTAACGTATGTTTAGTTTATTGACTATTTTATGTTTTAGACTTTGTGATACATTATGAGTTATGACTTTTCAATTTGATGATAAAATTACTTAGAAAACTTCTTTGTTTAATCTTTAGTATTTGATTTTTTACAAGATATATAATTTTTATATTTATTTTTTATTTCTACCTCAGGCTTATGCATCCAAACCCCTGTTTTTTTTTTATTTCTACCTCAGGCCTACGTCTCGAGGCTTGATTCCATTGTTTAAACCTTGATTTTTATTTCAATTTGTATAAATTAATTTTTGTGAACTTTATAATACTATCATGTTTTAAATCTAAAAACATTAAAGAAAAGTATCTTAAACATTAGGTAATATCTTTTTGTGACCTATACATTAAAAAAAATATATTAGTTGATCCCAAACATCAATATCTATTGAAACATGAATGGATCGAATGCGCAAGTGAATAACCTGTTTTTGTGAAGATCATACAAGATAAGAATAGTGAAAGATTTGAAGATGGGTAGGATAATCAAAAACTTGAGAATGCAACATGGATAATGAACTAAGAATCAATAGATAAATAAATGTTATTTAATAATCATCACAAGATTACATTTACCAACCTCTGACATGCTTTGAACTTTATAAATGAATGATCTATTGAGCCCTTGGAAAAGCACTCAACATTTCTAAAAGATTCATTATGACTAACACACACTACAAATGGAGGTCATCCTATATTTATAGTGTTACATGCCTAATACCCTAGACACAATAAATACATAAAATAATAATAAATAATAATAAAATAAATGCCATATCATTTGGTTTGATCTTCGGGTCATTCATGGTCTTCACAATCTTGAACAATTGTGTCCCGTGCGGTGTTTCGTTGCTCCCCGATCAATAAATTCATTGAACTTCAATGTTTAATAATCATGTAAACCAAATTAACTATGGGTTTGAATTTCTTAAAACCAAACAATATCCTCCTATTTGGCTAGATGTATTAAACATATGCCAAAGTAAGATGAAACAAACACGAATCAATAGTATTGAACTTTGGTAGATGCATTTCATGTTTCTTTCACTGCAACAATGTCAAGCTTTCTTTATCTCACTTTTCAACTCCAAAACAAACATCTTGAAGTTATATGGCTTTCATTTATCTTCTCCCCCTCTAATTGAGCTCCCCTTACAATTTGATCCTTCTATCCCAAGTTAAAGGATGTAAGTGTGGAGTTGTCCATTCAAGTGTAGGAATCCCAACATTCTTTGTAATGAACTTTGTGACAAATGAGGTTAAAGATAAACGTAGTAACCACTGATAACACATTTACAGTTAAAATTATGAGCATTAGTCTTGAAAATCATTTCTCCCCGTAGACTCATGCTTGCACTAGACACTTTATACCGAAAGTAGATTTCCCTTCAAGAAAATGTATGTTCTTCGGTAGTAAACCTTGCTTAACCGACCCATTATCTTCAATGAAAGTCAGAACTTTATGACAAATGAGGTTAAAGATAAATGTAGTAACCACTGATAACACATTTACAATTAAAATTATGAGCATTAGTCTTGAAAATCATTTCTCCCCCTAGACTCATGATTGCACTAGACACTTTATACCAAAAGTAGATTTCCCTTGAAGAAAATGTATGTTTTGGTAGTAAACCTTGCTTAACCGACCCATTATCTTCAATGAAAGTCTGAACTTTGTGACAAATGAGGTTAAAGATAAATGTAGTAACCACTGATAACACATTTACAGTTAAAATTATGAGCATTAGTCTTGAAAATCATTTCTTCCCCTAGACTCATGCTTGCACTAGACACTTTATCCGAAAGTAGATTTCCCTTCAAGAAAGTGTATGTTCTTCGATAGTAAACCTTGCTTAACCGACCCATTATCTTCAATGAAAGTCTGAACTTTGTGACAAATGAGGTTAAAGATAAATGTAGTAACCACTGATAATACATTTACAGTTAAAATTATGAGCATTAGTCTTGAAAATCATTTCTCCCCCTAGACTCATGCTTGCACTAGACACTTTATGCCGAAAGTAGATTTCCCTTCAAGAAAATGTATGTTCTTCGGTAGTAAACCTTGTTTAGCCGACCCATTATCTTCAATGAAAGTCTGAACTTTGTGACAAATGAGGTTAAAGATAAATGTAGTAACCACTGATAACACATTTACAGTTAAAATTATGAGCATTAGTTTTGAAAATCATTTCTCCCCCTAGACTCATGCTTGCACTAGACACTTTATACCGAAAGTAGATTTCCCTTTAAGAAAGTGTATGTTCTTCGGTAGTAAACCTTGCTTAACCGACCTATTATCTTCAATGAAAGTCTGAACTTTGTGACAAATGAGGTTAAAGATAAATGTAGTAACCACTGATAGCACATTTAGAGTTAAAATTATGAGCATTAGTCTTGAAAATCATTTCTCCCCCTAGACTCATGCTTGCACTAGACACTTTATACCGAAAGTAGATTTCCCTTCAAGAAAGTGTATGTTCTTCGGTAGTAAACCTTGCTTAACCGACCCATTATCTTCAATGAAAGTCTGAACTTTATGACAAATGAGGTTAAAGATAAATGTAGTAACCACTGATAACACATTTACAGTTAAAATTATGAGCATTAGTCTTGAAAATCATTTCTCCCCCTAGACTCATGCTTGCACTAGACACTTTATACCGAAAGTAGATTTCCCTTGAAGAAAATGTATGTTCTTCGGTAGTAAACCTTGCTTAACCGACCCATTATCTTCAATGAAAGTCTGAACTTTGTGACAAACGAGGTTAAAGATAAATGTAGTAACCACTAATAACACATTTACAGTTAAAATTATGAGCATTAGTCTTGAAAATCATTTCTCCCCCTAGACTCATGCTTGCACTAGACACTTATACCGAAAGTAGATTTCCCTTCAAGAAAGTGTATGTTCTTCGGTAGTAAACCTTGCTTAACCTACTCATTATCTTCAATGAAAGTCTGAACTTTGTGACAAATGAGGTTAAAGATAAATGTAGTAACCACTGATAATACATTTACAGTTAAAATTATGAGCATTAGTCTTGAAAATCATTTCTCCCCCTAGACTCATGCTTGCACTAGACACTTTATACCGAAAGTAGATTTCCCTTCAAGAAAATGTATGTTCTTCGGTGGTAAACCTTGCTTAACCGACCCATTATCTTCAATGAAAGTCTTGTAATACAAGTTTTTATCCAGGAATTTGCTATTGAATTAATCCGTTTTGATGATGAATGGACTCATTCACGTAGAAATTGAACCATCATGAATACCTACCGACTTTGAGCTAGCTTTATCAGAGAGCAATTATATGAGAAAATTTTGAATCTTTTTGACCATATGGATTGAGTCATGCATTTGTGTAGCTTAAATACCCACTGCGAAAACTTGATAAATATCTTTTGGTTGAAATGAGTAGATGGACTGTTGTCACTCCTTGACAATCATGATATTACCAAATGATTTCACTCATCATCCAAATCCTATCCCTTATCATCATGATGAAATTGTAGCAACAATTTATCTAGAATGACACATTCAAGTATCTTGATCAAGTATCTTCTGATATATTAGAGCATTTGATCAAGTATCTTTTTTTTTTTGAACGGCTGGTTAGTTGTTACTTGTGATCAAGTATCTAGAATGACATATTAGAGCGTTTGATCAAGTATCTTGTGTTCAACATATTCATAATTAACAAATAGTTTCAGTCAAAGGCATATTCAATCATACGGATTACAACTGATGAAGTTTACGTGAGTTTTATATCTAGAGTATCTTCTATTAGATCTTGGAACTCAAGAAAACATAAACAAGCACTTACCAGCTTGCAAAGTGAGCTTTTAGAATGAATGAGAACCTTCACTTGTGTTGTTGTTGGTAGTTGTTCTCACAAGGGTTCTTCACAAAAGCTCTCAGTAAAAGCTTGTTTTTAGAAGATGATTTTCAGTTGTTAATGACTACGGATCGGAAGATGTACTCGGTAGATGCTCTGTTCGGAAGTGTTTCAAAAGATGTTTTGATGTTACGAACTTCGAAAGTTGGAGGATTGTTCATCAGAATTTGGCTTACTAGAACCAGATGCCTTTCGAGATGTAAACTTGTAAGCGTAAAATTTTTACAGTAGTGTAAATTACATTACATCAATAAATATTTAAGAGATATAAGTATGACTTACATAATATCGATATTAATAATATATGATTTTAAGCCTTTTGTTAGTTTTATCAGCATAAGCAACAGATAGGTTTTTACGTGTGACGTTCATCAGGGCACAAATCACAAATGTGGAATTTTTTCTTTACAATCTGAGATTTTATCCATGATTGCAGTATCAATGTTAACTTTATCTTCTTTATATAACCCATTAATTTAAATTATTTTTTCTTTAATTTGAATCGTTGATGTCTTTAATTTACTTTATCATTAGCTCATTACCAAAACAAAACATATTTTTTCGTATTTCAATGATTGTATATTGACATATCTGTTGTGAATGCAAGTTGAAAGGGTGTTATGTATTCAAATTTAAGTTTTGGAATGACAAGTGTAAGTGTTAATGGTGCTTAGTATATTTTTATATTAACTTACTTCGTTGTGACTTAGTTGCGTCGACTTAATTCGAGATAAAAGTCAGGACAATTAATATAATTAGGTTCAACCAAAACTTCACACAGGGTAGTTGAAAATAATTATTTTACATGAAATGAGTGAAATCTTATATTTCGAGAAATATAATTGATGGGTGAATATAAAAGTTTTAGGTTAAAAGAAGGCATATATTACAATATAAAGGTTTAGGAAAATAAGTGTTTAATTGTTATTTTCAAATTTTTTTAATGAAATCGGTAATTTTATCTTTTTTTTAAACAGTTATTAAACGCATATATGATATTATAAGTTTGAGTTATGTATTTATGATATTTTTAAAATGTGTAAGAATATATATAAAATTCTCTCAAATAAAGAAATCTAAAAAGATGAAACCCTTTATCATCTTTACGTCTTTTTTGTCCGAGACGAGAAAACATTCATTAATTGGGCCAATTCATTTAATTCTAAACAATCCTTTTTAAACCCAAAGTTAACGTTAAGCCAAATGTATTTCAAGTAAGCTCAACAAAATAACTAAAAACTATTTAGCAACATACTAAAGCCCAAATAACATATAAGAGCATTCATATCCGTTTTCATTTTTTACGTGAGTGCTACCATATATTATGGGGGATAGTTGTGACTTGTGAGTGATTGTGATTGCAGGAAAAAGAAAATATATTGTTCTTTCTCATATTTTGGGAAACACGATATAACTCCAATAATTTTTTTTAATATTTTTAAAAATGATTATGAGTGAAAAAGAAAAAAAGAAAATATATGAAAAATATTATTTAATTTAAAAGAAGAGAGAAAAAAAATATGAATGACCTAACATTTAGAATTAACATATAACATTTAAAATTAAATGGATTCTGCACTCCATGACATATAACTCGTTTAATCTTAAACATTATTTTCTCAATAAACATATTAATTCAATACATTAAAATACGCGTTAATAACATTAAAATACCAACATTCCTCTCAACCCCACCATACCCACCACCACCAAAAACCTATTGGCTTTGGTGACCATGAACTCGTGTATTTTTGCGAGATTTATGAACAACATCACAAAGTTGCAAACTTTGATAACTTAATCCATTCTAACATCTATGCATGATTACATGCATAAATTTATTCTTTGAACATGAAATTCGATAGAGCTCCATACTTTTTTTGGATAGAACAAGAGCTCTCTTTCTAAATCAAAACACCATATTTCTCTTTTTTTGCAAACTTAGATTACAAAGAGAGGGGAAGGGGCGGCTTCCCTTCCTTAAATAGATGACAATATGACATTAACATAATATCTTTCATTAATACCCTCCTTTAACATTTTGAGAACATATTTTTATAAAAATTCATGATGTTACATGATGAATTAGAAACCCTAGATCTACAAGCTAAGCATTAGTGATTTAGAGAGCGAAACCCTCCAGATCAGTTGAAATATCAACAAGCGGAAGCGAATACTATGACTTCATACATGTCTATGGTTTCAGATTTAAAAACTTTAGACAAACCTAAGAGGATCAAAGTTTCAAAACATAGTCAGAGACATTAAACAATAGATCAAAACCCTAAAATTCTAATACCATGTCCAAAATGCATGGTAAAGAACTCATATACCCGACTTAACATATGATTATTTAAAATAAGTTCAGATCTAACAAAACAATCATGTCTAAAAGTAAAAAACAACCAAAATGAGCATATATAAAACTAAATGCAAATCATCAACAACATGACCTACAAAATGATGAGCTTAAGAATCTAAAGCAAATGAGGAAGATAATGAAACCTAATCGTATGATCACGAGGGAGCAATAGAGAGAATTTCTGGAATCAAGCATAAAAACAAATGAGCACATTCGACACAAGGCTCCTATTCTCCTATTTTATAAAATCCATATAACAAAATGGGGATTCAATGAATCAAAGGGATCCAAACATTGTTAAGAGATAAAACGGGTTTCGAGGCATCATCAGACAACCCTAAATGCAATGAAAACTATAATAAAACATTAATATGTATTTTAAGCATATTAGATTAGAAAGTTATAAATAATATTATATTTTCACCAGGTTATAATTATTATTAATACTAGAACATGTTTCAGATTAGATTTACTTCCTTACGCAACTATTTAATTTTCAACTTGTTTCTTCTTTATGACATATCACCACACGCTAATATCTATTTCAACCTGTGTTTTATCGAATCCTTATATATTGTCTTATCCGTAGATATATTTTTAAGATGTATAACAAATTAACCAACATATGTTTCTCAAAACATACATATTAAATTGCTAAAATAATTTCTTCACTACATAAACATGCCTCACGTGTGTGATGTGTCTATTACCAATCACAATATCATAATAACAACAATAATCAAAATATCCACCACCTACCCCCACTCTCCAGTGCAAAAAATCCGATGAGAATCGCGATTCCACCGCCACCGGAACCCCACACCACCACCTTCTCCGACGACCCGCATATAAACCTCCGCACACCTCTCACCACCACCACCACCACCACCACCATGGATCACCCACCAAAACCCTACTGTCGATTCAGCAAACAAGACTTCTTCCCCGAGCCGTCGTTCCAATCCCTCACAGCCTACAAATCAGCCCTCTCCCACACCCTCCTCCGCCTCCAAGACCGCTGCTTCCGCCGCTCATCCGACGCCACTGAGCTCATCGAACTGAAAAAACAAAGCGAAAACGAGATGCAGAAGTGCCTCACGTGGGTCGACCTCATCTGGCTCGGCTTCGGCTCCGTCGTCGGCTCCGGCATCTTCACCGTCACCGGACTTGAAGCTCGTAACGACGCCGGACCCGCCATCGTGCTATCCTACGCCTTATCCGGCTTATCGGCTCTTTTCTCCGTTTTCTGCTACACCGAATTCGCCGTTGAAGTTCCCATCGCCGGTGGCTCGTTTTCGTTTCTCCGAATCGAATTAGGGGATTTCATCGCCTTTATTGCTGCTGGTGAGCAATAATCTTCAAATGCATAAAATGCATCGAATTGCCCTTTGATTTCATGTGTAAAGTTTGTTGCTTTGATGTTTGTTCTTCAGGTAACATTCTGCTTGAGGCTGTTGCTGGTGCAGCTGGTTTAGCGCGATCGTTTTCGTCCTACTTTGCGAGTATGTTCAGTTCTAATCCCGATTTTCTTCGTATCAAGATCGATTCGTTTGCAGAGGGTTTCAATTTGTTAGACCCAATTGCTGTTGTGGTCTTGTTCACTGCCAATATGGTAGCAATGAGGGGAACTAAATTGACATCATTTTCGAACATGGTGCTTTCGATGATCAGCTCTTTGATCATAGTTTTTTATAATTGTCGTTGGGTTTGTGCACGCGAAAGCATCGAATTTACAGCCTTTTTTCCCGTATGGGCCTGAGGGGTGTTTAGGGCTGCAGCGGTTGTTTACTGGTCGTATACTGGGTTCGATATGGTTGCTAATATGGCTGAGGAAACTAGAAAACCAGCTAAGGATATACCTTTAGGTTTAGTTGGTTCAATGTCGACGATCAGTGTGGTTTACTGTTTGATGGCGTTAGCTCTTACTATGATGGTGAAGTACACTGATATAGACCGCGATGCAGCTTATTCGGTTGCATTTGAGGTGATTGGGATGAAGTGGGCTAAGTATGTTGTGAGTTTATGTGCTTTGAAGGAATGCTTACAAGTATGTTGATTGGGTCAATGGGTCAGGCGCGATACACCACTCAAATAGCCCGAGCCCATATGATCCCACCATGGTTCGCTTTGGTTCACCCCAAGACTGGAACCCCTATTTACGCGACTCTGTTGGTTACCACTATTAGCTGCATTGTTGCTTTATTCTCGAGCCTTGATGTTTTGTCAAGCGTGCTATCGTTTAGTACTCTCTTCATATTCATGCTCATGGCTGTTGCATTGCTTGTCAGGCGTTATTATGTGAAAGATAAAACGCCTAAACACGATATGGTTAAGTTTATAGTATTTTTAGTTGTTGTAATTGGTTCATCTGTTGGAATAACTGCGCTTTGGGGTGCAAACGCGAAAGGGTGGATTGGTTATGCAGTGTGTGGTGGGTTTTGGTTCGCGGGTAGTATTGGAATGATGTTGGTTCAAAAGCAAAGGGCTCCAAAGGTTTGGGGAGTTCCATTGGTTCCATGGTTACCTGCATTGTCCATTCTGATGAATGTGTTTTTGATCGGGTCTTTGGGTGCTAACGCGTTCAAGAGGTTCTTTATATGTAGTGGCGTGATGTTGGTTTACTATGTTCTTGTTGGGGTTCACGCGACTTATGATGTGGCTCATCAAGAACCTATAGAACCAAGTCTTGAGAAAGGAGGCGCGGGTTCGGGTTTGTTAAGTACTACAATGTGATCTCTTTGAACTGTATTGTTGTAGATAACTATGAATACCCCAACTTATGCATGATTTTACTCGAATGCTCATATTTAACAATCACATATCAACACTAACCATCACCAGCTGCCACCCTCAATTACCAACAATCAGCTTCTACAACCGTGAAAACTCTAAAATATGTGTTAATATTTAAAAAAACAAATATGAGCAAAATCATTCACCAATACTAATTTAGAAAAAGTATACACATAAGATCATATGATACAACACGAAAACAAAATCATATGAGAAGCCGGTAATTCGTAGAAGACCTAACGCGATTAGATCGAAAGCCAAGTATGTCCATGGACACATTTAAATAGAGATGATAATGAGATGGGTATTGATAATTTAAATCTCATTTCTGATTGTAAGACCATGTCTTATACACGATTACTCATCTGGAACCAGGAATGCCTGTTAGTTTGTTAAAAATTATCTGTTCAGTTTTCTAAGTACATTTCTTTTACTTATTATATAAATTTTCAGCCTAGTGAATAAAATATATGAACATTAAAAAATCGGTGGGTTAGTAGATTACTCTATTACTTAAAGACGACGGAGCAATAGAAAAGAAAAAAAAAATTATTTTATAGTTATAGTTTGGGTAAACGTATTTGAATGTTTTAGGGATATTAGGTCGGGCATCACTTCATAAAATACCTATCCTATAATCGTAAGTTTTCTTAAAACTAATCTCATACTCAGTCCCGTAACTAAATAACCATCCCAAATATTTCGTGTTTCAGATTTATCCACCGGGTTTAAGTCGTTTGCGTCCCTATACCCCTATATCGTTAGCATAGACTAGGTACATGAGCTTCGATTTGGACCATAATGTAAAATAATAGAAGCAAACAAAGTTATTTAATCAGCCAGGATTTTAAAAACCAAACAGAAATCAAATTTTGGTTTTCAATTTAAATTCAAGCAAAGTGAATTCGTTTGCATTGTTAATCCAAGCAAACCAAGCCCATTTCAAACTTTAGGGCTAACAACTCAATTACCCATTTACCCGATTCATACTTACACGTCCCTAAATAAAACATTATGCATCTTTTGTACAATTGGATTTTAAGAAAAGGAGTTTTCTTCAAATAGGTTTTGTTAGAAAACTTATTTATCAAAATGGATAGTTTAAAGAATATTTACTAAAATGGGTGTTTTTTTATAAAATTTGTTTTTCTCACTTAAGTTTTATTGGATTA
The DNA here is from genome assembly GCA_024085815.1 of Flaveria linearis. Classification (NCBI taxonomy): domain Eukaryota; kingdom Viridiplantae; phylum Streptophyta; class Magnoliopsida; order Asterales; family Asteraceae; genus Flaveria; species Flaveria linearis. The sequence goes on along the minus strand of JABSNV010000987.1, from coordinate 74,700 downwards.
ATTAAACTTCTATTTATAAACTATTCTTCTAGAAAAGTTATAGAAAAGTTTTAAAATTCATTTGTAAATCCCGTCTGTAATTTTCTTTAAAGAAATAACTAACTAAACTATCTAACATTTTTTTTCTAAATGAAATAAATAAACTATTTAAAAATATATTTATTGTTTGATCGTTATATTGTGTAAAACATTTTTAAAAAGTGTATTTATATTAAATGGGTTTTGTTATCACGTGTTCAAATTATTTAAAAACTTTTCTAGAGCACACGTTCTCAAACGTCTTTTATTAACGACTTTAAAATTGTTTGGTTGTTTTGAATTTTTTATAAACGTTCACTTTTTAAACATACTATCTAAAACCGTTCGATTTGCCGAAATGTCAATTTGAAAATAATTCGGCTTTCTTAAAAACAATTTTACAATTGGTTACGTCCTTCTTAAGATAATTTGTTTTTTAAAGACGTTTAGAAAAAGCTTTTTAAAAAGCGTTTAGAAATAATGAAATGCTATACATAATATGTTTAGAAATGCAAACTATTTTAAAAAGACGTTTTAAAAAAATGGTATTAAAAAGTACGCTTACAAAAACGAACAGTTTAAAAAAGACACCCGGAAAGAATGAGCAATCTCTAAACTATTTTTTAAAAGGAAGTTAAAAAAGCCGAATGGTTTAAGAAAGGTGCTTAAAAAGATAGAACGATTTCATAAAGGATGTTTAATTCAATTTCTAAAATGCGTTTAGATAAATACTTTTTAAAAAATTAATAATTTAAGCGTGTATTAAGAAGAAAAACTTTTTTAATAGAAAATACAAATATACTTTTTAAAAACATTCTATAAAACACCACGATCAGACAAAAGTTTATATTTCTTAAATTGCTTATTTTATTATTTCAGAAACAAAATAGTTTAAGTAATTTATTTTGATTCCTAAAAATAAATTAGTCGTCGTTTGCAAATGAATTATAATGGTTTTATTTTATTTTATAAAATCCAACGACCCAACTAAGTTTTTTTATATAATTTTATTAGAAGTTAACTTTTTCTAAGAAATACTATTATAATAGAAATCTTTTTTTAACATAGTAAGATTAGGAGGGAGATAAAATAAAGTTCAACAAAAACACCTATTTTGGTAAATAAATTTTCTACCGACACTCTTATGGAAAAAAACTTTTAAGAAAAGCCTAGTCATATATGTTTATTATTTTAGAAGATTTTCATTCTTAAAAAAAGAGGGTTCAAATTTTTTAAAGAAAAGTTTTGATTAAAACTTCATTTTTTTTCTAACATTTTTATTTAGAAATTTCAGTTGTCCTCTAAAAAATATAGCCAAATTTTCATATCAACAATAGCGCGAAAAGAAGGCTCGGCCCCAAGTTGTTTAAGAATAGTATCGTTGAGTTTCTCGATCCTTTGTCTTAGGATTAGTCAGTTCTATTTCTCGATGGGGGCAGGGAAGGGATATAACTCAATGGTAGAGTGTCACCTTGACGTGGTGGAGGTCATCAGTTCGAGCCTAATTATCCCTAAACCCAATGAGGAGCTCTTCAATTTGATTTGCTACCCCATCGTGATTGAATGAGAATGGATAAGAGTGTGACATCCGTTAATTTTCCGTTACCAAACTCCGTTAGTTCCGTTAGGTCTTGCATACACGTGTCATGAGCACACACTGGTTGTCGTTAAACGTTGGTGACTTAATAATAATTAATAATGATAAGCTGATAATAACTTAATCAATAATGTGATTATTAAGTTATGCTTATGTGTTTACACAATTTAAATATTAATTGTGAATTTTATCGCGTAACGTGGTAACGTGTGTATTTAAATTCGTGTCTTTTGTAACTAGTAAAGATAATGTATATGATTATTATTATTATTATTATTAGTTTATATGCTTGTTATTTTAGTTAAAACCTTTTAAAAAGATTTTAAAAGCTTATTTTTTATAAAATACAAATTACAAGGGTTTAAGTGGTAATATTGATTAATTAAGTAAAACTAAAGAAAATTAGCCCAAACCCTAATTCCCCACCCCCTCTTGCGGCCGAACCCTTTCACACACATATACACATTTCGATTTTGCATCAAAACACATCAAGAATCGAAATTGATCAAGCCTTCAAGCTAGAATCTGAGTTTCAAGCCCTAATCATCCTTAATTTGCGATTTAAGGTATGTATTATGATGTTTTGCGATTTTTAGATTCTTGATGAACCCTAATTCGTAATTTTTGTAGAAAATCTGAAATTGATGATGATTCTATGTTAGTACTATTGAATTGATGTTAGATTGTGTGATAATTGCAAGTATTATGTTTTTTGGTGTTCTAGGTCATATTAGGTCAAAAGTAGAACTTTTGATTTTGGAACTTTCAAGATTAATGAAATTGTTGTTGTTTGATGATTGTATGATGTTAGTAAGATAGTATTGATGCTAGTTTATGTTGATTGTGCAAGAAATTGGCGATTTGGATTTGACTATAGGGAAACAAGATTTTTTTTATTATTTATTCATTCGAATTTTTCGTCTATTTCTGTATTTTTTTCTAGATTCAAGGCCTAACCACGAAATCACAAATAAAAAATAGTGAATAGATTCATAGGTTCGATAATTTGTAATAGAACTGATGCGTGAGAGAAATATTAGATTACTAGTTCATATGTTACTAATAATAGTAACTGTTAGGAATCAAGTGGTGCAGCGGAACCAACACACGAACACGCACAAACGAATATCACGCAGAAGAAATAGAACAATAAACGACACAAGGATTTAACGTGGTTCGGTCGGTGTGACCTACGTCCACGGGCTGCAACTAGGGTTTTCTTTATTTGCTCAGTACAAAAGATTACAATATATGACATGGGTATATATAGAGACTAATTAGGGTTAACTATTTAATTAACAAGAAAACTAAACATGGGCCCAAGCCCAAAGCCTTCACAAACCCAACAATCTCTCACTTGAAGGCTTTACGATAAATTCTAGCCCACCATTCAAGTACAAAGCAACCCAGTCGTCCAGTAACTTCAGTAATCTTTAAACAAGTCTTCCAAGCCTCCAGTTCCCTGAGAACAAGCTAAGACTTTATCACATCTCCTAGTTGCAACGCCCCCTCATCATCAAGTACCAGAAGGGTCAGTTGAAGCTCCCCGAGCTCCAACTCAGTCTTGGCTAGTGCTGCCAACGACTCATCCTCCATCTTATCCGGTTTGGACATTCCACCGGATTCAAAGACACACCGAGGATCACCATCACTCTCCAAATTCAGCAAACAATCACCAGGAGAGAATTTTTCAGTCGTAGTCTTTAAAACCCAACGGTTCTTTGTAACTGTACCCGAAACACGTCTTGTGCTCCCACTGTCACCGAATCCCCTGAATGGTTTAGACTTTCGAGCTCGTTCACCTAACATCCCTGCTCCAGACTTCACGTTTGCAAAATGAACTCTCTTAGCACCAGATTTAGTGAACCAGATTTTTTCGTGCTTAACCGGGACGGTCATACATCCCTCAGCAGGTACCTCAACCATATATAACGACCCACGCTTCATACCACGAGCAATAACCAGATTACCATTGATCACCCTCCATTTACCACTACCAAACCTCACTTCCAGTCCTTGTTCATCCAGCTGACCAACTAAAATCAGTTTCTTCTTCAGCCCCGGAATCACCCTGACATTCTTTAGGTTCCATGTAGTACCCAATGAAGTAACCAGATCATATCACCTATTCCCGTTACCTCAAGTATCTCGTCATTGGCTAATCGTACCTTTCCAAAATCACCATATTTCAGATTCATCATCGTTTCTCCGTTGTCCATGGCGTGAAACGAAGCCCTGAATCCATGACCCAAGAGTCCACACTGTTTTCCACACTGAGTATCAATACATCATCATCAGAAACATCCCCAGCAGCAGTGTTCAATTCTTTCTTATTCGGACATTGACTCTTAACATGTCCCACCTCATTGCAGCTCTAGCACTTCACATTCTTCCTAGGTTTAGATGAACTTCTTCCCCGACTCCCACTGTTCCTGTTATTACCCCGACCCCTGCCAACATTTAGTAGTTCACTATTAGATGATTCACCCGAGTTCTTTCTTCTGACTTCTTCACCCATAATCAGATCTCGAATACTATTAAGAGTGAAACCCTTAGTCCCCACAGAACTTGAAATTGCAGTCACAGTTCCAGACCAACTATCAGGCAGAGACGACAACAGTAGTAGAGCCTGAACTTCATCATCAAACTTAATTCCAACAGATACAAGTCTTGTTAAGATTGAATTTAAATTGTTAATGTGAGCAATCACTGAGCTTCCTTCTTTCATCCTTGTGTTTACCAGCTCCCGAATCAAGAACACCTTATTCGCCTCAGACGGTTTCTCATACATATTTGACAAGGCAGTCATCATACCACGAGCCGTGGTTTCCTTAATGACATTAAAGCAACATTTTTCGTCAAAGCCAATGTAATAACCGCACGAGCCTTCTTGTCCTTTGATTCCCAATCACCTTGTTCTATTTTCACAGGTTATTCTTCCAGTACCATATCCAAGTCCTTTTGACATAACAATACTTCTACTTGCATTTTCCACCAACTGAAATCAGAACCGTTAAATTTTTCGGTCATAACCTTCCCGTCTTCAGCCATCTTAAACAGCAAACAAGAAGCAAATTGAAACAGTGAACAGACACAACAATGGCACGGGCCTGAACTTGACGACTGTTCTACTGAACACTGTCAATTGACCGATTTGCTCCTATAAAAAAAACCTTTGCAGACAAATCTAAACCCGAACGTACTTTTCTTTCACAAAACACGGTTCCCTAAAACAGTTGATATAATCCGTCAAAAAATAGAAACTTGAAAACAAAACCCTAACCTTTACCCGACGAATCCAAGAGTTCTTCACCAAACCCTAATCGACGGCTTCAAATGTGACAACCCGAAAATTTTTTTATAATATTTACGAGAATTTACAATTTATTTTTATATTTTTGTTATTATTTAATGATGATAAATAATAATAAAAATAATGAAAACAATAATAATAATAATGATATTATTAAAAATAATAATATTAATAATGATAATAATAATAACAATAATAATAATATTATTATTATTAATAAAAATAATTTATAAAAATTATTAAACCTAATTTAATAAGTCCAGGGGGTAGTTTTGTAAATGTTGAAACTTGTTTTAAAAGGTTAACACATGAAATAATAAGTTTTAAAAGTACAGGGACCATTCTGTAAATTATTTAAAACCCAACCCCATTCCCACCCGTCGACCACCTCACCGTCCGGCCGCTTTCCGGCCAACTCCGGCGACCCCCCCAACACCTAAAACGAATGCGGTTTTGATCAAATTAATAATCCCGACACAATCTCGTGGATAAACCGAACTCGGGCCACTTTTCAATTTAAGAATTGGTAGTGCAATTACCACCAAACCGACCACCCACATTTTCGACCAAATAAACGGGCCACGATCACCACTAACACCAATAATCGTTTAAATTAATTGAACCTGAACGACTATATAACTGTTCCTAATCGAATGCGACTTTCAAATTCATCTAAAACACAACCACACACCATCATCGATCACCACCATTGTTGCGGACCTGCAACTCTATTGAACACCACCATCCGGCCTTCATAACTTGCAATAAACATAGGGCTTTCGATCATTAGCACCATTAGAAGCTACCTGTGTGATTAATTTGATTATTATCATCAATTGCTTGCTAATCGAATTCACCTCGGTCGCGACTTGTTCTTCAAAGAGTTCAGCACCAAATCACTTCCTATCTGGTAATTAAACATGCATACATACTCGATTTCTCATGGGGAACAAAAGCCCCATGAATAATTTCATTAACAATCGTGTTTGGTGCTTCAATTTGATTCAAATCGAAACTACAGTTTCGGGGATTTGGGGGAAATTGGGGATTTGTTTGAAAGGTTGTTTTTAAGATTTGGAAATGGGTATCTAACGCGGCCACGGCCCTTGGTTTACTGGTTCTATGCTTGCTTGCCAACTATGAGGTCACGGGTTCGAACCCGGCCTCCAACATTTATTTTTTAAAAGCTTTTTGAGCCTTTTAAAAATACGGAAAAATTACTAAAAATTATAAAAATAATTTTTATAAACTTTGTCTATTCTGAGGATTATTAAATTATTTTCTGTAAATTTATTTCATTTAAAAACCTTAATAATTTTTATAAAACATTATTTACAAATTTCATACACAATTATTTCTATAAAATATCTTTAAATTTTTTAAAACTCTAAGAAAATGTTATAGCTAAAATCTAGACTTAAAATACCAGTTTATTATTCCAACCATTGTTTATTTAAGTGGTCGATTTAATCGTGTTTATTTTTAGTTAATTACAAAATCTTAACTTAACTTTATAAATAATATTAAATTCTTATAAATATTATTTTTGTCTCGTATTTATAATCATTGCTACAAAAATTGGCATCGTTTGTTAAATATAAATGACAAAAACCCCAAACCACAAATAAAACCCTAAACCTCGATTTAACGTTGGTCGTATTATTAAACTTAAATATTGTAACATATATATATATATATTGACACCGATTCGTGAGACGCGAAACCGTACAGTTATTATACTTATAATTAATAATTGATATTAATTATATATATATACTAAATGAAACACAGGTTAATTGGAAACCCGATCCTTTGTGTTTACAATTACTTGTTGTTCTACACTCGAGGTGAGTTTCACGACCCCATTTTACTTTCTTTTCTTTTTGGGGGAGAAAACAAGCAAAAACTATTTTGTTATGGTTGCCAGTATTATTGATATCGCTTGTTATGTTAGTGGGAAACACATTTGAAAGTCCTTACAGTATCAAACCGTTAGTAACGCGATTAGCGAGGTAATTTTGAGTAGTACTGCTGGGTCTAACAAACCCCACCCGGGCTAGTCGCGCTAGCTTGATTGGAGGTCGAACGGGTGCTAAATTGACCTGTAATGATTGCCACGGTCGGTTAAGACGTGGTGGAAAGGCACTAAACACACACAGTCAGCTTCGGTTTGAAACACTAACTAACTTGTTTATAGGCTCGCGACCTATCGATATGCTTTATATACTAAACCATGTGAAACGCTTCTCTGACACATTTATGGTTGATGAAACCATATAAAACGCTTTTCGGACTCATTTATGGTTGATGAAACCATGTGAAACGCTTTTCTGACACAGTTCTGGTTGATGAAACCATGTGAAACGCTTTTCTGATACATTTCTTGTTGATTAAAACCTGTGGACTCACCAACTTTATGTTGACACATTTTAGCATGTTTTCTCAGGTCACAGAAACGCACAAGGTTAAGAACTCAGCTAGGATGCATGCATGGCATACATAACTACTCAACTGGTTTAATTTGTGAAACGCTATTGATTCTTATGGTTGAAATGCGTGTTGAAACGATTCACTGTTGATTTCTATTTTCAAAACGCTTCCGCAAGCCTGAAACACTCATGTTTGATTTAAACAACTAATTACTTAATGTGATGTTTTGTAATTACTGTGTTTGGTGTAACTGATGCTATCTGAGATCCTGGTGTGTCACACGCCTGACGGTAAAACCGCGTTAGCGGATTTTGAGGGTGTGACATCAAAGGGTTTAACTTTGTACTAACCTTCGCTTGTTGTTCTTTGATTACTTGTGATACATGAATCACTAAAGAAAAAAATCCAGTAGCCTTTTTTTGTTCTTGGTTGTCGCAAACCCCAAAGAAAAAAGGACAAAAGTTTTTTTTTTAATTCTTTTCCTCTTCTTTCTTGCGCAGAACCCTAAAGAAAGAGAACAAAAGTTTTTTTTAATTCTTTTCCTCTTCTTTATCAAATAAACGCTGGTTCCAATGGACTTTCACAATCGACCAAAATTGTTGCGAATCGTTTTCGTGCAACAACCGTGTGTTCAACGAGCAAAGCTCTGATACCACTTGTTAGGAATCAAGTGGCGTAACGGAACCAACACACGAACACGCACAAACGAATATCACGCAGAAGAAATAGGACAATAAACGACACAAGGATTTAACGTGGTTCGGTCGGTGTGACCTACGTCCACGGGCTGTAACTAGGGTTTTCTTTATTTGCTCAGTACAAAAGATTACAATACATGACATGGGTATATATAGAGACTAATTAGGGTTAACTATTTAATTAACAAGAAAACTAAACATGGGCCCAAGCCCAAAGCCTTCACAAACCCAACGGTAACTTTATTACATGAACTTGATGATTTGATGATGAATTGATGATATTAGGATGTTAATGATGTTATATGAATATTGGAATTATGATAATTATGCTAGAAATCCAAGTATTGATCATGTAGTTCATACCTTGCCATTAGTGGAAACTTTTGAATATGAGATTTGTGAATTATGGTGATTTGATGATGTTGGTCATGTTTAGATATTAGTATGGACTTGATTAGGTATGTTGATGAATTCATGAAGGAACTAAGTGTTGTATTGACATTGGCATATTACTTTCCCAAAAGGAAACTTTAATTTGGAAAATCATTGGATGTTATGAATTGAACATGTTTATGATGCTAGGATCATGATAGGATGTTTATTGATAAAGTCTAATGTGTTGGATTGTGTTAATCGAGTTGTTTGGATGGTTGATGAACTAGTTAGAAGAATCTAGGTTGCTTGGAAAATATGCATGGATATAAGTATGATGTTGTATACCAAATGTGTGTATGATGGATGATGTTGTTGATGTGACTTGGAATGTACAATATGGATTATTGTTTGTGATTAAGAAGTCATGATTGGTATTGGAATTGATCATTGCTATGAATGTTGATTTGTATGAAACTGGAGATTAATGTGATTATGCTAAATTGAAGTAGTGTAAGGATCTTGTCAGAACTAGAGTTGATGATGGGATATACGTGGATTACTTGTATAATTATCATGTGTGATACATTGATACACTCAATTAAATGGGAATTAAACTAATATGTCACCAACGGGTCACACGTGTCAACTAGGTCAAATGTGTCTTGTTTTTCAGAGCCTTGGGTCAACGTGTTTACTGAGCACCTAGGGTTATTAAGTTTTCTGAGTACACGTCTTATGTACTTGTGTGTTCTAGGTAACCTCTGAAGGTTGTTTTTCCGCTCACTGTTAGATTTTATTATTTTTCGTTACGCACCAGGTGAGTTCAATGCCTCATTTTTATTTACCTCTCTTTTTGGGGAGAAAACATATAAACGCTTTACTTTCATAACACGTGTATAGTAAAAACATAGTGTGCTATACTATAGAAAGCCCTCACACTTTTGGATCGTTAATTAAGGAATTTAGCGGGAAATCTTGGGTAGTACTACTGGGTCTAACAAGCCCTACCCGTGTGAGCGGAAGTCAACGGTGCAATATTGTCCTAAACTACTAATAGCGTCACGACCTGGTATGCCGTGGCGGGAGGCAAACAAACAAACATAGTCAGCTTCGATCGTGAAATCACTATTGTTTCTTTACTAATGAAATTTGACTTGCTATCTATTTCAATACACTTTTTTATATATTACTAACACTATTATTTCTGATGATATAAACTCTTGAACTCTCCAACCGTCGTGTTGACACTTTAGTATGCTTTTCTCATGTCATATATAGCAGTTGCCCATTAAGCACGCAAGAGTCAAGCATGTTTTGTTTCAAACATTGTTTTAATTTTGAATACATCATATTTATATACATTTGTTTGGGCGCGTATTTTTGCGCAATTTACATTTTAGCACTTTAGGTTTGAATTATTTACAAAATGCTTCCGCAATTATTTTAAAATTACAAACTCTGATTTATTTTATATGTTGCATATAGTGTCGTTCTGATTAACTAATTGCATATAGTGTCGTTCTGATTAACTAATGAATGTGATCCTGATTTGTCACACGCCTCGCGGTAAAACCCCGCAAGTGGATTTTGAGAGTATGACAAAGAGGGAATGCATAAACCAATTCTTCTATAGAGTCTATTGTGGTTTACTATTATAGCTTTAACATTTAATTAACCAAATGGTCTTTGATCAAATTTTAAAACTTGTCTAGTTTAATAGAACATACACCTCATAAAGATTTTAGCGATGACATATGATAAGTTGCAATAACTGATCTTGCTCCCCACCCGAGTTAGCTTCATTCAATCGTACTGACACCTCAAACGCTCCTTTTTGATAGTATTATAATGTATAAGAGATACTAACTAACAGATTTTGTGAAGAAATGAGAAGCTTTCTTGTCTTTAATTTTGTCTCCTTCTTAAGTTGTTAATGACTATCAAGTTAGATCAGATTCAGTTTCTTTTTCTCAATGTTTTAAGGTATGTTTGAAGTCTTTTAAAAAAAAGCAATTTATCAATGATGCTAAAAACGAAGATGGATTCATCCATCACAATATCATGTTGAGCAAACTATCCTAAAATCTTTAATAGTGTATTATATTGCTCCATAATCAGCCTTGAATTCATTATCTTAGAAACCAGAAACTTCTTGCTAAAAGAATCTTTAGCTATGTATTTAGATTCAATGGAATCTCATAATTCTTTTGCAAATTGACATTCTGCTACATATAAACACCAAATCTAACGTACTGTTTTAAGATGTGATCACAATAGATGTAGTCATCGTTCTTTTTTTGCATCGCCTCTTATTCTGTTCCAGGGTCTCGTTCTTTATCAGATCTAGCATGAGGGCACTTAAAACATACACGGCCTTCATAATAGTCAACAAAAAGTGCATCTTCTACCATCTTTGGAAATCATGTCCTTTAAACTTGTTCAATTTTACAAACTTTCTTGTCATGTCATTTGCAAATACATTTTTCGTCAACTTCAAAGTAAATAACCAAACACTTCGATGAAACTAAGAGGCATGGATTGCATTTTCAAATTGAAACTAAGAGGCATGGATTGCATTTTCAAATTAATATTATTTAATGATAAAACTCAATATAAATCAAGAACAAAGTATGAATCTTTGTATGTTTTTTTGTGAATTAGAAGAAGAATGAATGACCAAAGAAGAATCAAATCGTTTATTGAGAATGGGGCAGGAAAAAACTACCACATGTAGTTTTTGCTTAAATTGAAATCACAAAAGAATTACACCAGTTTCACCCGAAATTTCATATATGAAATTCGAAAATTTCAAGTTTTAATGCATTGAATAAAAATTGTGTCATTTCACCGAGGATTTTTAATGAAGCAATTTTCACTCGAAATTTCATGGATTGACCCTAGCTAGAGGGCTCTACCTCTTGGACCTTGCCAGGAATTGACGCCCCTTGGGCTCAACTATAAAAGACGCTGCTGTCACACCCTCAAATTCCGGGTCTGGAATTTATCACGGAGGAGTGAACAACAGGATCGAACACATTAGTCACACATGAGATGCAGTTATCTATATGATAAATTTTAGATAATCATTCCGTTAATATTCAGAGTAATAAATATTATACGTAGCGGAAATAAAAGATAGATTGTTTCTTAACGATACGTCTAATCATATCTCAAATAATAAGCAATATGTATCTTGAGCTCTTATATGATCCTACGTGTATGTCCATAAGCTCCTAGTAGATACCTGAGAATACATGTAAAATCAAGTGTCAACATAGGGTTGGTGAGTTCATAGATGAGTAAAACATAAATGATAAACCATTAATTATCATCAAAGTAGGATTTACTGTAAAAGTGTGAGTATAAACTACCCACTGGTATCACTTTGTATATGAATAGTCTGTCGGAACCCTTTTATAAGGTGAACCCGCTATCCCACATACTAACTAAGTACCAGCCAACAAATCCTTCACATAGGAATTTGCCATGTATCATAGTTTATTATCCTTTTTATGTGTATATTATATTAGTTATAATAATTTCAAATCAGAGGGAGCAAATCCTCCTTTACATTTATTCTCATATGGGTTGTAAGTGGAACTATAATGGCAAACTTTACACATAGCGCACATCTTCCTTCTCAACACAAAACAGTCATCCCGAATGACTTATAAGATCTTTGTGCATCTTGGTAAGGACCACATGTCCAAACCTTTGTGAGGGTAAGTCACACCCCGATAGTATTATCCAAAAGATCCCTGCTTGTTAATAGTCCAATATACAGAGAAGGGTTTTCATTGTAACCATATGTAATCATAAATGTGATCAATTATTATTTAACATAATACACAAAAATAATTTGAAATTTTAATTACAACATGTATTCCTCCCCAAAATATTTAAATTATTAAAAAGGGGAATAGTTAAGTGTGAACTTACCTCAGTTCTTGTGTGGTGTTGACAAGCTAGTAAATTCCTCCTAAGGAATTATAATTCACATAAGCAAATAGATACAAATCCATAACCTAAATAAGTTAGATCTTGAAACTGGAGTTCAATTGATCCAGGGTTTGGTTTTCTGGGATTTGTTATAAACATACATTTAAATCATTTAATTATTTTTGTTAATTCTTTAATAACTAAAGATTTGCATTTCATAATATTTGATTATTTTAATAATGATTTTAAAATATCATTATGTTCTAAATAAATTTTAGACATTATTTAAATATGTAAGTTTGTATTTAATTTAGTAAGATTTTATAATTAAATTTATGAAATCTAATTTGTATTTATCTTATCATATAAGTAATGTTTTACATAAAAATGTTAAGATGTTTTATTAAATAAATTTCCAGAAATTCATTTGATAACTTTTAAAATAAAGGAAGTTTATAAAAGTTATTTTTATAATTTTTAGGAATTTTTATATATTTTTAAAAGGTTGAAAGCTTTTTAAAAAATGTTGGGGGTGCCCGGGGTCGAACCCGGGACCTCAAAGTATGCAAGTGGACAGGGAACCGGTGAACCAGGCATACAGCCGCGATGGTTCTTGGTTCCCAAATCTTTTAAACATAACTGATTGAACAATCCCAAATCCGTGAAACCCTAGCCCATAGATCGACCCAATTGAGCATCAAATCAACAACGATTACTGAAATAAACATGGGGCTTTGATTCCCCATGTAATTTCGTGCATGTTAATGTGTTTAATTTACCAGAAAGAAGACGAATTGATGATGAACACCACGAAGAACAGTCGCGACAGGGGAGGAATTGGCTCGGGGTGCAAACGATGATAATAATCGAATCTTGTATAGGAAGTTTCTAATGGTTTCAAAGGTGAAAAGCCCTCTGCCAATTTCTGGATTGAAGGTCCAGATGATGGTGTTCGAGTGAGCTGCAGGTCGCGATGAAGATGGTGATTGAATGTGGTGTTTGTGCATGTTTTATACCAAATTGAATCTGGTGGAAGCTTATAATCGTTTAAACATTGGTGAGTGCGAAATTTAATTTAATTATTATTGAGGTTTGGTGCGCGATCGTGGCCAGGTTGTTTGGTCGAAAGTGGTTTGATTCCAGATCGCACTTGAACGATTCTTATTTTAAATTGTTGTAGGGCACGAGTTCGAATCATCCACGCAAGTGTGTCGGGAGTGATTAATTGAGCTGGAATCGTGTTATTTGGGGTATTTGGTCTCGCCGGAGGGTCGCCGGAGTTGATGGCCGGACGGGAGAAGGGTCGACGGGCAGGGGCTGGGTTTTTAAAAGAATTTACACATTTGGTCCATGTGGTTCATAATGTTATCATTTTATGCTAGAAACTTAAGTTTTAAGTTTCATAAATTTACAACTGTAACATCCCGTATTTTTTTTTATTTTTTTATTATTTTTATTAGTTAAAAGTTAAATTTTATAAATAATCAAGTTTAATATGTTGATGTTAAATAATAATAATAATAATAATAATAATCATAATAATAATAACAGTAATAATAATAATAATAATAATAATAATAATAATAATAATATAATAATAATAATAATAATAATGATAATAATGATAATAATAATAATAATGATAATAATAAAGTTCAGGGGCATTTTTGCAAGTTTTGAAACTTTAAATGAAGTTTAAAACGTAAAATAATAAAGTTTAAAACCACAGGGACCAAATGTGTAATTATTAAAATTACATAATCGACCCCCGCCCATCCGCGTATTTCCGGCCAGAAGTCCGGCGAGCTTCCGGCGACGCTCCGGCAAGCCAAAACAACCAAAGATAATCGATTTTAACCCAATTCAACCCTCCCGACACCTTCACATGCACGATTCGAACTCGTACCCCACATTAATTTGAATAATACGATCGAATTGAGTGCGATTATCTACCTAACCCACTCGACCGAAAGTTCGGCCGACCATCCACTCAAATGACATTTTTAATCAAACTAAATCGACCCTACTCGAACTTTAACTGGCTATAAATATAACGCAAACTTCAATTTCATTCAAAACACAACAAAACATTCAATTCAATCATCATCTTCCATCGCGACCTGCAACTGTTCAAACACCAACTTCAGTGTTTCAAAACTCGAATTAAACATAGGGCTTTTGATTATAAGCCTAATTCGAAGCTTCCTGTGCAAGCAATTTGGTTTTCATCATCGTTTGATCATCATTCGATTTCGGGTTATATCGCGGCTTGTTCTTCATCAAATCACTTCGAAACAGGTAATTGAACATACCCATATACTCGGTTTTACATGGGAATCAAAAGCCCCATCGATCTGGTCATAAACAACACTGAATTGTTGTTCAATTTAGCTTCGATCGAAGCTAGGGTTCATAGTGATTTGGGGAAATTGGGGTAACTGTGGTTAAAACAATTACAAACCAGTTCTTACCGCGGCTGCGGCCTTTGGTTCACTGGTTTGGGCTGTGTGTTTGTGGGTGTGAGGTCCCGGGTTCGACCCGGGCAACCCCCTTTTTATTGTTTTATTTCTTTTAAAGCTTTATAAATACTTTCAAAATATGGAAAAATTTCTAAAAATTATAAAATAAATTTTATTAATTTTCCTTATTTTAAATCTTACAAAATAATTTTCTGTAAATTTATTTTATTTAAAAACTTTAATAGATTTTTATAAAATATTATTTAAAAATATTAAAAATACTTATTTTTATAAAATAAATTCTAAATCAAGTTTAACTATGAAATAATCATGAAAATCATGAAAATTATATAATATTATAAATATTATAAATAGTTATTTCTATAAGATAAACGCTATATTATCTTTAAATATATTTTATAAATTCACAAATTGTTTACAAATAAAATTGTGGGTTATTTCTTGTAAATATATTTTAACCAAAGATATAGATTAATACCTTATTATTAATCAAAATACTATAATTGTAATTATCCTTATTTGTAATTATCTTTGGATAATTATAAATTATATAATTAAACCACATCATTTTTATATTTAATTCCAAAAATATATAAATACACTTATGAAATCCTCCTAATGGAATCAAAATGCAAATAAATACTTTGTAAACTTAATACCTATTAAAAACCTCATAATTCTAATCCTTGATTTAACGTTAATTTCAAACTTAATCTTGTAAACATATATACATCCATTTGTGTACGTGACACGTGTTAAACCAAACCAACCCAAAATCCAACCAAATATATCTATTCACGTGGAATACAAATTAAAGACTTAGTTACAATTAATACATAGGTGTTGACCGTGTTTGGACGTGCATTTCATTATTCTGTGAAGTTTGTGGTTCATTACATCAATTCAAGGTGAGTTTCCGTGGCCCCTTTTTATGCTTTTGTAATTGTTTCAATGTTTTTCAAACTTGGGGGAAAAGTATGCTCACCCGTTTTCGATGCTGTACAATCTTACATACAATTTTCATACTTGGAATCAATGTGATACTAATCTTATATTCTAATACATACATGGTGTTATTCTACGATTCTTACAACCATTAATTCCCGGGTTTGGGAACCAACGGATAGGTATTGGTAGTACTACTGGGTTGACACCCCCACCCTTCGACGATTGGTTAACTTGTGAGTTACCAACACAGCTGCCAGCAATCAGGCCAAGGTGAATATATTCCGACAAACTTATATGCATAACGTCATTAGGTTTGGTTGTCTTAAACACATGTTATGTGGTTTTTGCTTACAGTATGATTCCATATCAAATTCTACACAGCATCAAATGTTTTAAATTTAAACCTGCGGAACTCACCAACATTATGTGTTGACATTTTTTTGAGCATATCTTTTCAGGTGAACATAATCAAAGAGGATAGCTAGAGTTGATGCCTTAGCCGAGACCCTCAGGATTTCAATAAGCTTTGCATTAGTCATGTATATCATTTGTTTCATTTGTGAACTGTGTGTAATTTAGATTTGGAATTAATAAGACTATGATAGTCGTGGAACTGACTAACCACGACACAAGTCACCATTGTGTCGGGCGACGTCATGACACGAGGATTTTGCATATAATATGTCTCTGTAATTATACCAAGTGTTATGACGATCCCGTCCGTCGCATCCTCGTGTTTCCGCTACAAGCGGGGGTGTGACAACAATAATACCCCCTGGACTTATAAATCCAAATTTTAATACATGTTTATTTTCTTAATAATTCTTACAAATTATTAATAGCAATATTATTATTATTATGATGTTATTATGTTTATTATTATAATTGTTGAAATTAACATCAACGTATTTAAACTTATTTGTTTATAAAATTAACTTTAATTAATAAAATACGATATGTTACAGTTTAAACCCTATAGTTTAATTAAAGGTAACGAAATTTTCCGGGTTGTCACAGCTGCCCCTAGATCCCCGCCAAGAGGCTTTGCCCCCTCGGCCCTAAAAACCTATGAGAGATCACAATAATTTGAAACAAGCATGCCTCTATACAACTTGTCTTGTTTGATGAATTACGATCATATTGATCACTAGTTAATCCAGTTATACTTAAACATCTAACAATATAACTATTTTTTAATTACTTTAAAATGTTTATTTTCCTTCAACAAGAAGTTTCTATATTTTCTTTTAAAAACGTTTGAGAAATTACAAATATAGTTGTTTTTAGGGATGGCATACACTCTTGTGTAATGATGCATATATTCATCTAATTGAAAACAACCTTTAAGCATGAATTTATTTCTATTTCGGATAAAACTAAATCTATAAGTAATGATGTATACACTTATCTAATAAACAAAGACCCAAATACGTGGTCTAGGACTTTATTTGAAACTGATAGAGCTTGTGAATATGTACAGAATGGGATCAGTGAGAGCTTTAATTCTATAATTAGAATGCAGAATAAAACCAATTATTGCCATGTTTAAAGGAATTAGAATGTTTCTTATGAAGAGGAACTACAGCATGAGCAAGAAAACCAATTTTTGCTGTTTGTTCTGCGTAGTTTTTTTCTTTATGTTGTCATGTGTTGTTTTGTGTCTTTTTTTTATAGTTTTTATGTTGTTTGTGCAGTATTTTGCTGTTGTTATGTGTATTTTTTTTTCAGTTCTTTAATGTTGCTTTCTGCAACTATTTTCATGTTGTTTTGTAAATTTGTTATTGTTGTTTATGCAAGAAGTGGAATGTCATCCCAAGCATCAGTAACATGTTTAAGGTACGGGATGTTTATAAAGCCTACGATGTGGATCTACCTAATAGAGAATGTAGTTTTAGATTATAAATAATATCAAGATTATCTTATTTACATTCAATAGCCTGTTATATACTAGGGCTGTTCAAAAAGCTCGCGGCTCGTGACTCGCTCAGAGCTCGCTCGGAAAAAGCTCGAAAAAAGCTCGCTCGAATCGGCTCGGTTTATAAACGAGCCGAGCCGAGCCGGCTCGATTGCAAACGAGCCGAGTCCGAGCCAAGGGCGGCTTGCTCGTTGGCTCGATCGTTGGCTCGTTTACTGGCTCGACTAAATATGTAATATATATATATACACACACATATATATATATGTATGTATATATATGTATGTATGTATATATATATGATGTATGTATGTATATATATATATGTATATATGTATATGTATATATGTATATATATGTATATATATATGTATATGTATGTATATATATATGTATATATGTATATGTATATATGTATATATATGTATATATATATGTATATGTATGTATATATATATATGTATATATGTATATATATGTATATATATACATACATGTATATGTATGTATATATATGTATATATATATAATATTTATATATAATATTATTATAATATTATATATAATTTGAAAACGTAAGGCACTTCTTGGTTATTCTTATGGAGCTTATGTATTTACCATAATCATTATCTAATTTCTTAGCTATTATAATATTATTATAATAGCATTAACCTAATCAAAATTCAAAACCTCAAAAACTCAAATGTTGAAAACGTAAGTATATCCACGTTCCACAGCCTGTTGAAATTGAACTTTGAAAACCCTAACTCCACTCCCGTCTTCCACAGTCCCACTCTCCCTCGAGCAAACCGACCGTCACTCCCTCCCCACCGGCCACCGCCCAGCGCCTGGTCATCCAGTCGCCCATGGCAGTCACCACTCACCTAGTCACCTGTCTCACGCAGTCACCACTCAGCTACGCCCTCGGCCGCCGCCTGCTTGCCTAGCCCTCAATCGTCGACAAGTTAGCCGACGACGAGTCGACAAGTTCGGTGCTTGCCTACCTACGAATCTGCGATTTGGGTCAGGTATATCTTGAGTGTCACACCCTCAAATTTCCACAAACGGGGTATTACCGTTAGGCGTGTGACTTCCAGGATCTCAGCCATTAGTTACACCAAACGACACGTTAATTGTAAAACATAATTCATTTTTGAAGTTTAATATTCCAAAGACCAAGTTTTTAAAATAAACATAACAGGAGTTGCGGAAGCTTAGTAAATCTTAATTGTTTAAATGGCGCAACACGCGCAAACCGAATAAATGGAAGTTACTGAAAAATATTAAATAAGCCACGTGAGATATGCATGAGTGAATGCTCCTAATCGTGCGCGTCTTGTGAACCTGAAAGAAACATGCTAAAGTGTCAACACAAGGTTGGTGAGTTCACAGGTTTTTCAGGAAACAGTAATTATCAGTAATAAAGTTCCCGGATTATGTAATCCGATAAGTATAAGTAATGAAATCCCCGGATTATGTAATCCGATAAGTATCAGTAATGAAATCCCCGGATTTATGTAATCCGATAAAGGTGTAATTCCCGGATTATGTAATCCGTCAAGTATGAAATTCCCGGATTATGTAATCCGTCAAGTATGTAATCCCCGGATTATGTAATCCGTCAAGTATGAAAATCCCGGATTATGTAATCCGTCAAGTATATATTTTGATAAACAGAACATAAAGTAAACCGATACAGTAAACAAAGTAATATCAGTAGGTAGCTAATCTACTAAACAGTTACTCAGTGTATGAAGTTCGAACCGAAGCTGACAATCGAAACTGAATGCCTCGGCTGTGAATACCAGGTCACAGCAACAGAACTTAGGTCAATTAAACACCCGTTTGACGAACGTTGTGCTAGCGCGACTAGCCGGGGTGGGGTTTGTCAAACCCAGTAGATCTACTCAGAATTGCCTTGCTATACTACATACATTAACGGTTCGAGAGTGAGGACTTTAGTGGTATCACACTAGTAAACCGGTGATATTACAATAATACTGATCAACGAAAATGAAATTGTTTCCACGTTTCTACTTGCGTAGTAACGGACCGAATGAAATTGTTTCCACGTTTCTACTTGCGTAGTAACGGACAGAATGAAATTGTTTCCACGTTTCTACTTGCGTAGTAACGGACCGAATGAAAAGTATACGAACATAGTATCATGTATATACAGTATCACAACAATTCAATATAATGTAACGTTTATGAAAACAGCATGTTTCTCTCCCCCAAAAATAGTATAAAGTAAAAGTGGGGCTGTAAACTCACCTTGGATCGATGTAATGTATACGAACAAGAACTTCAAAGAATTGGGCAATGCACGATCAAACACGTTCAATACCTATTATTGTTTGTAATGGAGTCTTTAATATAATACGAATATATTTGATAAGGTTTAGGTCGATTTGTTTAACACGTGGCACACACACAATTAGATGTATATATATGTTACAATATTTTTATAGATTTGTATTAATAAATAATTATCAATAAGCATTAAGTTTTACCAAATAATTATTTACATTTTGATTTCACTAAAAGGGTTTCATATATGTATTTAAATATTTTTAGAGTTAAATATAAAAATGATATGGTTTAATTATATAATTTATAATTATCCAAGAATATTTACAAATAAGGATAATCACATTTATAGTATTTTGATTAATAATAAGGTATTAATATATTTTACAAGAAATAACCCACAATTTCATTTATAAATAATTTGTGAATTTATAAAATATATTAATCTATATTTAAATATAATGTTTATTTATAGAAATAACTATTTATGATATTTATAAATAATTTATGTACAATTTCTATGATTTTTATGATTATTGCATAGTTATACACGATTTACAATTTATTTTACAAAAATAAGTATTTGTAATACTTTTAAATAATATTTTATAAAATTTTATTAAAGTTTTTAAATAAAATAATTTTACAAGAAACTGTTTTGTAAGATTTAAAATAAGGGGAACTTATAAAATTTATTTTTATAATTTTTAGGAATTTTTCCATATTTTTAGAGTATTTTAAAAGGCTTAAAAAAATAAAACAAATAAAAGAGGCTGCCCGGGGTCGAACCCGGGTCTCTCCATGCATACACACACACCGAACCAGTGAACCAAAGGCCTAAGCCGCATGAGTTCTCGGTTTCCTTTTCTTTTAAACACAACCCAAACCTTTCCCAAATCCACCAAGAACCCTAATTCGATTCTGTTCAAATTGAACATCGAATCAACAATTATTACTGAAATTAACATGGGGCTTTGATTCCCCATGTAATTTCGTACGTGTTAATATATTCAATTACCCGATTAGAAGATGTATAGGTGATGAATAGTCGAAGAACAAGTCGCGACTGTCACGAGATCGGTTCGATGCCTAATTGGTGTTGTTAATCAAATCAACTTTGCAGTTAGCTTCGAATGAACTCCAAGATGAATAGCCCTCTGTTTAATTCGAGTTAGAGAGGTCAGAGGGTGGTGTTCGACCCACTTGCAGGTTCGCGGTGAAGTAGTGTTTAATTCGAGAGGTTTAGTTGTGTTTCAGATGGTTTAGAATGGTTCATTCGATTAGAACTGATATATGGTCTTATATACACGATTAATTCGATTAGTTTATAGCATAGTGCTTGATTTTGGTGGACGGTCGGCCGAAAGTTTGGTCGAGTGGGTTTAGTGGGTTAGGTAACTCCATTATCCAAATTAAGAGGGGGACAGGTTCGATTCATGTCCACGAAGGTGTTGGTAATGTTTAATTGGATTGAAAGCTGCGTTTATGGGGTGTTTGGGGGGGTCGCCGGACTTGGCCGGATAGGTGGCCGGAGGAACAGTGGGGGTCGACGGGCGGTGGATTGGGTTTTAAATAGATTTTACACATTTGGTCCCTGGGGTTTAAAATGTTTTCATTTTATGTTTTAAACTTTTAAAAATCAGTTTTAAAATTTGCAAAAACTACCCCCTTAAACATTATTATTATATTTATTATTATTATTATTATATTATTATTATTATTATTATTATAACATTATCATTAAATCAAAATATAAAAATAAATTGTAAATTCACATAAAAATTTTAATAAATCGTGAAAAAAAAAAAAAAAAAAATTTTGGGTTGTCACATTGAGATAGTTATGTTTCCCTCGCCTTCTACCTACGAATCTGCGATTTGGGTATTTAGAAATATGCTTCTTTTTATATTTCTTGTAGGTTATTAGAAACCGAGCCAAACAAAACCGAGCTGAGCCAGCTCGGTTTAAAACCAAGCCGAGTTCGAGCTCTACTTTTTAGCTCGGTTGTAAATCCGAGCCGAGCTGAGCTGGCTCGGTTTATAATTCGAGTCGAGTCCGAGCTAATCCTAGCTCGGCTCGGCTCGGCTCATGAACAGCCCTAGTATATACCACACCAACAATGACCTAAAGGAATATGTAAGTAACTGGTTTATGGTTGAAAGCATTCAGAGTGACTTCTCTATTCCAATATATATAATCATATTAAAAATCATTACTTTTTATCTTTAATTTTCAATTACATAATACTTTTATATACATTTATTATTATATTTTCTCTATCCTCCACTTACAATCAATTTTAAAAATATTAAAAATTTATAGGGACTCAACCGTGATTATCAAAATATACAGATAAACAATAAATTTTCTATCTACTTCACTCACAAACATTTATAATTATTTTTATAATATAGGAAATACACTCACACATTTATAGGGAATCCGATATAAATGCTAAGTTTAGAGACACTTATAAGCACTACATTAAACCATTAAATGGTAGCACGATGTGGAAATTAACTTTTTACATTGAGCCACTCGCTCTAATAGAAAGAAGGATGTCAAGTGGACCATCAATTAAAAGAAGAAGACATGAATGTGAAATGCAAGGAAAACATACAAAAATATCAAGTATTAAAAGATACATGACTTGTAGCAACTCTTAGAAAAAGAACATAATGTAAAAACATGTAAAAAAGAAGAAAAAACATACACCGTTGAAAGAAACTAAATGAAAAGAAGTCCAACAACAAAAATGATAATGGAAGATAAACTTTAAAGAAGAGTGTGATCAAGATGTAAAAAGTTAGTGCTAGATTTCCAAATGTGTTAAGCAAGATAGTCAAGTACACCAACCGTCTTGGATAAAATAGGAACTAATGGCTACTTTTTTGTTCGATTAAAAAAATGTTTGACTATTTAAATTAGCAAACCAATATTTATGATTGCAATTGAGTTGAGGTTTTTCTGTCATTTGAATTCGTTGTAAAATATACTTACAATTACAAATGACTTCAGAAAATAATAAATAACCACATCAAAAAAGATAGAAAAAAAAAACCTTACATATTATTTTTTGCACATAGATCGTCTATGTGAGCATAATATACCTTACACGTATGACATATTAGCAATAAATAGGCTATTATAGATATGTCACAATTCAACAAGTTGAGGGACTTCAATGTGCAAAATATTCTTAAGAGAATTTTATAAGAAAAAATAAAAAGTATATTAGTTTTTCATGTTATTTGCTCTATAGATTAAATCTTAATTACTAACTTTTTAATATATTCTTTATACAACATTCAACATGTTTAATATATGAGTTTCTAGCTTAGTTACTGTAATATTGATAATATGATTTTACATCAAGATATATATTCCAACATTCAAAATTTAACAATATCAAAACAGAGAGGGGGCCAAGAGGTGTTGAACAATGATTCGATAGTTTTAATGTTTTACGTCACGCATATAACGATATATATGAAGTGGTAGTATACGTTAATCGACTTAATTTCCTTAAAGCATGATTAAATATCTATCTGTTTCGACCTTAGGTTGTTTATTTAATGGTCCAAATCTTTTTATCAACCAAACAAAACAAATTATATAATCTAGAAGTGGTTCTATTTCATGACCCGTATTAACCAACAGGTCATGATCACAAAAAGTAACGTTCACACAATCTACTACTTCATTTTCGTATCTGGTTTTCGTCCAAACGAAACAAATCATGATTGATAATGATTAGCAAGTCATGATCACAAAAGCTAGCAAAGATATCCATCCAATCTATTGCATTCTATGCGTTTACGTTTTAAACTAATGTTCACATATTTGTAGCATTATTTTATTATGTGTAACAATAAAGTAATTCTATTAATAACAATAAATATAAATGTCTGAAGTATACGCAAAAATAAATATATATTACTTGATTCAAGCTTGAAGTTCGTGGAATAGCTATAACTCTAAACCTATAGCTCAAAACAAGTTCAACTCGAGATCTCTTAAAGTATATGAGTTAAACTCGAGATCGACTATCTCATTTCCCAAACCGTTCAACTTCTTCATGTACTAGTGTGTTATTGTCATTGAGCATGAAACAAAACTTGAGGTCATAAAGAAAGATAAAGAAACTAGTGTGATTAATTGTGAACAACTATCGTAATATACTATAAATGCTAAGTAGATTTAGATAAAAAAAAAAGCCTACAAAAAGTACAGAAATGCATATATCAAGAGTGATCTAAAGTGAAAATTACATGGATCATTATAAGAGGTATTAGTTAGAACATGATTTTATTTGTATATCAATGAAAACTTAAAGTAGTTATTAGTAACATCATAAATCATCAAATACAAAATCGAACACCATATGATACAACATAAAGGCACACTCCATTATTCTGATATCGGAACTTGTTTTATTAATAAAAAAGAAATTATACTTATCTACAATTAATTCATGAATACACATCCTCTTATGTTATTATTATGTTTAGAAAATATCGTAGACTCCAAATATTTTTTTATTAAATTCCGATTAAATGCTACATCGTGCTAATGATTTTTCTCATGTATTGCCAAAATTGAGAATATAGATTGATGGAGAATCAACTATATATATGATTTGTAGTCACCTCAAGTCACATCACAATTATCGTTTGTTTTCTCTGTGAATATTTAGTTACTAGCTTTAGAAAACCATGTATTACACGAGTTAAATAAATAAAATATTAGTATAATAAAATTTATAAAATATAAAATGATACTACAAGATATGATATGACTGAAATTACGTATGAGTAAGTACTATTATAAGTAATAAAACAGTGATATCAATTTTCATAACGTTATTTTAATTTTTTTCAAAAAATAACATTTTGTTTTAAAACAAACCGTATAAAAATATCATTTTTTAAAATATTTCATTAACTCCTAAACTAAATTATTTTTGGTTTTTAAATAACTTACTTTTAAAAAAACTAATTTAATAATCTATCATATTTTTAAAAAAGTTTGATATTTTAGAAAAAAATATTTATCTAGAAATAACATTAATAGAAAAACCTTTTTCTTAATTTATTAAAAAATATTTTAATCTAAAAAATATTAAATAATATTATTAGTAATTAAGGTAATTTTTTAATAGGAGAGAGAGGCGGAAAAATTTTGATGAGGAGAATTGTGGTGCTGAAACGTGTCATACCAAATTACTATTTTATTGTATTAGATAGATTCATTAACTCGTACTTTTTCTTAATTTATAAAAATATTTTAATCTAAAAAATGTTAAATAATATTATAAGTAATTAAGGTAATTTTTAATAGGAGAGAGAGGAGATAAAATTTTGATGAGGAGAATTGTGATGCTGACACGTGTCATACCAAATTATGCTTTTATTATAATAGATAGATTGATTAACTCGTACACTTAGTTAATCTACTCTTAATTTTACTACATCAACTTTTTTATAAATAAAGCTCGAACTATCGATCTAAAAAAAGTTTTACGTCTCTTAACTTCAAATAATTTGACTATAAGACCCAACCTCCATCCTTGAATATCTAGTTTTTTTTAAACTTTCTTAATTCTTACACTTGGTCTTTTATTAATACCAGAAATTAAGTCCGCGAGATGTTGCGTGTCTTCACATTATAACGGTGACATTAACGTGATTAAGTAAATAAGAGAAACGTATGAAGGTTTGTTATCGACAATTGATATAACTTATAATACGAAAAAGTATTTTATTTTGAGTACAACTTTGTTTTTAACAAATTTATCTGGGATGTAAAGAAAAAAATAAAATACACACAAAAAACAGTTATTTTAATTTAGAAATGGAATTAATTGGTTAAAAACCTATATATATGCACTTATGAATTATATATATATATATATATATATATGTGTGTATATATATATATGTATATATATATGTATATATGTATATATATATGTGTGTATATATATATATGTGTGTATATATATATACATATATATGTATGTATGTATATATATGTAGGGTCAGGATCTTTTCAGGACTCATAAAGATCGCAATATATATATATATATATATATGTATATATATGTATATGTGTATGTATGTATGTATATATATGTAGGGTCAGGATCTTTTCAGGACTCATAAAGATCGAAAGAACTGCGAGAACTAATCCTAACAATTGATTTATATAGTTTTTATTATTAATTTAATTTACTCATAAAGGTTATTATTGTCATTTTATAATTAGGTATTAAATTGCTTCCTCAATTTACTCCCTTTAATCAAGGTAATTACACAAATTAAAAAATTGACCAAGATTGTAGGAAAAAAAGGAATCTCGTTCCTCAATCATCATCTTCAACATCAATCCTCAAAATTAAGATTGTTCTGATCACAAAATCAACATCGATTCATCACCTTCAACTCACTCTACGAAAACAATCTGGTATACATATTCATTGATTCATTTACCCTCAAATCAAAATCAATTATGATCTTAATAAATTTGGTGTTCTTCCGCATCAAATCATCACTCTTCAAACCAATTCATTTGATCATATTATGTTCCGATCATGTCACACCCTCAATTTCCATGAACGGGGTTTTACCGTTAGGCGTGTGACATAACCAGGATCTCAGATAAGCATCAGTTACACCAAACGACTCGATAATTACAAATCATATAAGTTGCTTAATTTTAATGAATCAAACCAAATATATTTAAGTATTGCGGAAGCGAAAACAGGAAAACATTTAACAACGGTTTTGGAACACGCAAACACGCGTCCAATCCATTTTATGTAAAGTACATGAAATTAAGTCTTGAAAACAGTTTGGGATGAACGCAGAATGACATGCAGTGGATACTGTGCCCCTAAACGTGCCACATCAATGTCCTGAGAGAAAACATGCAAAAGTCAGTACAAGACTGGTGAGTTCACAGGTTTATCAGAAAACAGTAAGTATCAGTAATGAAATTCCCGAATTTTGTAATCAAAGCATATAATGGGTAGCTAGTCCATAATGATCACTATGTGTATGAAGTCGCGACCGAGCTGACATGTAATCAAATAATAAAGTAGGCCCGGCTGTGGATTCCCACCATAACACTGTAAAACAGGATAACCGTTCACCTGTTTGACCAGCTAGCGCGACTAGGCCGGGCGGGGTATGTCAATCCCAGTAGATCTACTAACAATCACCTCGCTATTTGCATATTAACAGTCCGAAGGGCAAAGTATACAAACATAGTATCATGCATATGCAGTATCACAAAAACCCAATGTAATGTAAAGTTTATGAAAACAGCATGTTTCTCTCCCCCAAAAATAGTATAAAGTAAAAGTGGGGCTGTAAACTCACATTGCGTGTAAGCATGTATATAAGATGATTAAATAGGATGATAATCGTTGTTCCAACGAACGCCTTCACGGGGTACCTAAACATGTATATATATTTTAACATTTAGGTTATTAATAAGGTTTAACGATTATACACGAACTAGGGTTTCGATAAGAATTTGGGGTTTTTAATATATAGGTAAAATTTTAATAATAGAATCTCTTATATTGTAATTCCATAAAATATATTATTTCATTTAAATAATTTCACGTAATTGAAGTATTTATAAGAACGGGTAAACTTAAATGTAAAGTGTAAATAATTTCTATAATTATTTTACATAACAGGGTTAAACTATAATTAATTTAAACTATAATTGAAAGTCCATTTTACATGAAAATTTCCAAAAATAACCTTTTTATAATGTTTTATAAATATTAAAATTTAAGGAAAAATTGCAGAAATTATTTGACGATTTAAAAATAAACAAAGTTTACAAAAATGATTTTATAATTTTTAGAAATTTTTCTGTATTTTTAAAAGTCTGAAAAAGGCCCCAAAAAAATATATGAGGTTGCCCGGGGTCGAACCCGGGACCTCAAGGATTGCAATGTGAGTCGGGAACCAGTGAACCATGGCATACAGCCGCAAGAGTTCTCGGTTTCATTTAGTTTTAAACACAAACCAATTGCTCATCCCAACCGAAGAACACTAGGTTCGATTTCAATCAAATTGATTCCCAGTTCGATGTTGTAATCGATTGAAACCATAGGGCTTTCCTTCCCCATGATCAAACGAGTGTGTAGGAGGGTTTAATTACCTGAATTGAAGCTCGAAATGTGGTGTTCGATCAATTGCAGGTCGCGACCGAAGGGTTTGATCAGAGGTGCGTTTTCGTGTGTTTTCAGGTGGATTTAAATGGTGTAATCGATTAGGGACTTATATATAGTCATATATATGCGATTATTTCGATTATAAAAGTGTTAATGCGCTCGATTGTGGCTGGAAAAGGGGCCGAAAGTAGGTTCAGTGGGTAGATCACACTACTCGATTCCAATATTCAAATTAAAGTGGGGTACGAGTTCGAATCACCCACTCGAATGTGTCGGTAGTGGTTAATTGAACTGGAATCGATTATTTTTGGGTGTTGGCTTTGCCGGAGGACTCGCCAGAGATCGGTCGGACGGGAGAAACAGGGGCGACGAGGGTGATGGGTGGGTTTTTAAAAATTTTACAGCTTTGGTCCCTGTGGTTTCTAGGTTTAACAATTTATGTTATAAACTTTAATTTAAGTTTTATTAATTGCACAAATACACCCTGGACTTTTTAAATCCAATTTATTATTATTTTTTTACAAAACATTATTATTATTATTATTATTATATTATTATTATTATTATTATTATTATTATTATTATTATTATTCTTAAACAATAGTAAAATGGATTAATTCACAATAAGCGGAGAAAGTTAGTTTAAATAGTATTAACCGAAAAACTCGGGTTGTCACAGATCAAATCCTCACCTTCCAACCAAACGAGATTGATTACCAGTGGCTTCTCAAGATCAATAGAAAAATAAAGATGATGATGTCATATATGTCTAGAAGATGAAAATGAAGACGGTGAAGATGAATTAAAGATGGGATGATGATGATGATGAATATGATGATGACCGCGTAAATGGTTTTGATATTGGTCCTTTTGAAGATGACGATGATAATGAAGACGTTGTCTTTCATGAAGTAGTTTGCTTGATAATTCTAAAAAGGTTGTTCATCATATATGATTTTGGTTTTTATTATGCAGAAAATTATAAATTTATGAAGTTATACAACTTACAGATCTGTATACAAATTTATTTATAGGCAAACGTACGTGTAAATTTGTTTACATATACGTAAATGACAAGTTTGATTTTTATTACATATATGTAAATCATGGTTATATGAAAAAAATTTAGTAATTCATTTTACTTTGATTGTGTAAATTTGTTTACATATATGTATATTTAATATACTAATATATAACCAAATAGAGTAATGACAACATATATCTTTTAAAATACACTAATTTTCAAATATGTTAATTGCTTAAGTTTGTTATATATCTACAAAGCTGACATGTATGTGTTGTGTTATCATCTTTTAAGATAAAATATATTTTTTACCAGTCATACACCAAGTTGATTTGATGAGAAATCAACCATAAATTTACAATGTTGTTTTTAAATTGGTTGTAGGTACTGTAATATGAAAACTGTTAGACTACACTAATTTACATATATGTAAACACTTGTTTTTCTTTGTTAACATATATCGTACATTTAGTATTATTACCAATGTTCTTGTTTTGAATTTAAGCATTGCGATTTTATCAGAATGTTGATCTTCTTAACATTTGTATGTTTTACATATTTGTAACTGCGTTTAAATATACATCAGTCCACATACTTTCAAGATTGTCATCAGCACCATGTGGTGATTAAGGTCATTTTTAGACCTATGTAAATGAATTTTGTTAATTATAATATATTATTATACCCTAGTAGATATTTTTTTCTTACATAGTTTTCCAAAATATACAATTAAAATCTTTCAATGTGTTTTTTTATGTATTAAAGGGTTTATTAATGGTTTCTTTGTTCTCACACATTAACATGAGAAATGTATTTCATCAATGTTATGTATATGACCATTGAGTGTTAAGTAATCTGAGGATATTTTTTCTTAATTTTACATCTATGTAAACAAACACACATTTTCGTCAGAATATTTACTTTACTTTCAGCATAATATTTCTCATCATTATGGTTATTTTTACTTGCATGTAAACTGACATAAAGTTTAAATAACTTTGTAAGAACTTTACATAATCATAACTAAATACTTTACATAAACATATAAAATATTAACGTTTAAATAGATGATTAGTCTAAAGATTAACATATATGTAAAACAATGAACATTTTGAAAAATGAAAAAAAAAATCGAATTCTGTATGCGAAGATTAAACCAAGTACTGATTATGACGCATCGCGTATACTAATTTACTCAATTTTAAATAATTTTTTTCAAATGTGTAACTCATTAATTTTTAGAAATGAGAGAAGAGAGACGAGAGAGAATAAATGTGACATCCGGTAATTTTTCGTGACCAAACTCCGTTAGTTCCGTTAAGTTTTGCATACACGTGTCGTAAGCACACACTATTTATCGTTTGACGTTGTTGAACTAATAATAATTAATAATGTTGAATTAATAATAATCTAGTGGATTAGATGATTATTGTGTTATGTTTATTTGTTTACGCGATTTAAATGTTAACGGTGAATTTATCGCGTAACGTGGAAACGCGTGTGTTAATTCGTATGTCTTGTGTTTTTATAAAATAAAATATATAATGGTTACCATTAGTTTATATGATTAATAACTTAGTTAGAAACACCTTTAAAAAGGAGTTTAAAGACTAATTGTTATAAAATACAAAACACAAGGGTTTATAGGGTAATTCTTGTAAATTAAATAAAATAAAATAACCCTAAACCCCCACCCACACCCCATCGGCCGCGACCATCTACCTCTTCCCCTCTCCCTGCGATTTTCAGCCAAGAACACACATTAGAAGGTTGATTTTGATCGATTACAAGCAGCATAACACGTTAGAAACATCAATTGCAAGCCATCTCAAGTTTAAAGGTTAGATTTTTATGGGTTTTGCATGTATTTTGATGTAACCGAAACCTTGGCTGCGAAATTGGGGTTCATGGGGCTGAATGTTGATCAATTGATGATGTTAACATGTTAGTTAGGTTGTATACATGTTGTTTAACGTTGATTATGCAAGAAGATTATGTTTTTGATTGGTTGTTCATACTCTTCGATGCTAGATGAACCCTAATTTGAAACTCATGTGGATTATGTGGAATTGGTAGTTGTTTGATGTTGTTGAGATGTTAATTAGATAGTATGAATGCTATAAAACATGAATCTTGCAAGAAATTGATGAATTGAGGGTTTTATTCATAGGTTACTAATAATAGTAACTTTATTTTGCATGTAATGGTAGATTGTTAATGTGTTGATGTTATGGATGTGTTTATGATGATTAGATGCTAGATTGTTGTTATGAATGCTAGAAAACTTAGAATGAATGTTGTTATTCATATCTTGCCAAAAGTAGAAACTTTTTGGATATGAATGGATGAATTATGCTAGTTTGATGTTGTTGATCATGTTTAGGTGTTGTTATGAACTTGAAATAGTATATTATTGATGAATTGTATATACATTGGGTGTTTAGTAGATTTTGGGATATACTTTCCCAAAAGGGAAACTTTATCTTGGATGAACATTGGATATTGGGAATTGGACATGTTCATGGCATTAGGATCATGCTAGAATGCTTGTTGTGGACGCCTAACGTGATAGAACCTGTTAATTAGGTAGTATGGTATGTCTAGTTGGTTATGTATGATGTATGTACCTTGATGATCATGTATGGTATTGAATGATGATTAGTAACTAGGACATCATGTTTGGGACTGGAAATCGATCATATTGATGTATGTGTAGTAATGGACATGTTGAATGTGTTATGGTTAGTATGGATGATTATTTGGTAAATTATCTATTTTGACCCGCATATACTAATTCATGGTTATAGGTCATACTAGTAGGTTATGCATGGTTTAACCTTTATATGGTACACTAGTTGTATTATGGATACACTGGTTTATGCTCATGTCTGTTTAAATGGTTTACAACACATAATGTCACCAACGGGTCAAACGGGTCAACTAGGTCACATGTATGTTGTCTTTATAAAAACTTGAGTTCTTTGATTGTAAAGCACTTAGAGTTTCCTTGGGATTTCTGTGTACATGTATCTATGTACTTGTATGTTCTAGGTAACCTTTGAAGGTTGTCTTTCCACTTGTTCTTGTCGAGTTAAGCCTTAGATATCTATCGCTCGTATCAGGTTAGTTCATGCCCCACTGTTTACTTAATCTCTTTATGGGGGAGATAGCATATTGGTAACTCTACAAACGCTTTATGTATTTAAGTTGTGTATGATATTAATATAGTGCTGTTTACCATGATAAAGTCCTCACACTTTCAAATTGTTAATATTGAATAGCGGGGAAACTTGGGTAGTACTACTGGGTCTGACGAGCCCCACCTGTGTGACTCGAGGTCAACCGGGTGCAATTTGTCCTATGAACATTTGTCACGACCTGGTAAGTCGTGACAGGAGGCAAACATATCACAGTCAGCTTCAATTGCGAAATCACTATGTATTAATATCTATTGTTAATAGACTAGCTATCTGTTACAGTACACATGCTTATATATCACAACTGTTAAATTGTTATGTTTAAACGCAAACTCTTGAACTCACCAACCATTGTGTTGACTTTTAGTATGCTATTCTCAGGTCGATAATCCAGCTTGCCGGTAGGAGCACAGCACGAGTCAGCATGCATGCTAAGGATTTAAATTACAAACATATTTACTCATCTTTTAGTTATTGTTTTCTAATATTTGGTTGGCACATGTTTTGCCATATGATACATTTATATACTTTGGGTTTGTCTTGTTTACAAAACTCTTCCGCACGATTTTTAAAGTTTAAACTATGGTTTGTTTTATTTTAAGCGTGGCATATAGAGTCGTTCCGAGTAACTATTGACTATGATCCTGGTTTGTTCACACGCCTCGTGGTAAAACACCGCACGTGGATTTTGAGGGTGTGACAGATTGGTATCAGAGCCATTGGTTATAGAGAACTAGGTTGCATACATACTAGACTATAACCGCACACAGTTAGTTAGTTACTTGCTCCTGATTTCTCTACTGTATTCTGCAGCATGGCATCATCATCACAGGTTTTGGGAAAAAGACGTGCTCGTTCTAGATCCCCTCCACCTGTACCTCACCGAGTATATGACTGGCCACGACATCCTTACCCCCGTGGTGAGATAGGCTGGGATCAACCGTTTGTGCCACCTGAACGCGACCCTCCATGAGATTGGAGTTATTACCCGACTTGTATAGATCGCATGATTTGTAGGGAGCGTGTTCCGAAACCGACCACTGCTGGACCTAGGACAAGGTCAGCAACTACCTCTACGACACCTACCCTCCCACCTCTAGATGTACCCCTTGAGCAAGCTGTGGCGGCATTGACCGCGACACTTGAGACTGAGCGACGAAGAGTTGGAGTGCGCACTGATGAGAACTCCACACTTAAGAATGATATACGCCGACTATGGCTAAAAATGGCTATAATTGAGGAGCGGTAGTCGATGTCCATCCTAGGAAATTTCAAAATGGCTGGTACAGTGATGGATCTTACTGAGCGTATGGGCGAACAGGATCTCCATAATATGGACGTCGAGAGTAGACTAACTGGATTGGAAGCATAGCTCGTAGCACTACAAATCGAGGATAACCCTGCACCTGTCGAAGACTCCGATGAAGACCCTGAGGAAGAACCAGATAAGCTCCGGACGGTGGAAACAGTGATGGATCAGCTTTGTTCGATTGATTCTCTTTATTCTTATAACTTTGACTGCATAGCGTTTATTTTGAAACCTATGTGGGAAGGGTTGTTTCCCACCCGAACAACAAACTCAAATTTTGACATTGATAAATGATTTGTGACTCATTTGCAATTTATTTACCTTTGGTTATTATTTTTGTTATAAATGTTGTGGTGGTGACGAATTCGTTATTTCTTCATGTTTACAGTACTTGAATGAGATAAATGTGTTTGATGATACTCATTATTGTATTTGTGAATGTAAAGTGAATAATGGACGCTCGACGACGTGGACGTGGTCGAGGATGCGGGTGCGGACGTGGACGTGGTGCAGGTGATCAAGGCGCCGGTACTCTTATTATGACCCTGCGGAATTGGCTGCCTTAATCAACAAACAAGTTCAAGCAGCGGTAGCTGCTGCTCAAGTAGGACAGCCAGCAGGTAAACAATGATGGAAAGTTACATCCAATGCCATAGTTAATCGTATAGAAAATCTGATCAATGTTTATCGTGCTAAAACAGGACCACCTGTGTGTACTTACAAGTCCTTTATGGACTGTAAGCCACACACCTACTATGGAACTGAGGGACTTGTAGGGCTGGTAAGTTGGTTTAAGAAGACGGAGTCCGTTTTCTCAAAGTGTAACTGTCCTCCTGCCAACCAGGTGAAATACGCTACTGGAACCTTGGAAGGTGACGCGTTGTCCTGGTGGAATGCACAGGTACAAATGCTTGGGCAAGCTATGGCAAATGAGCTTCCTGGGAGGAATTCAAGCAAATGATGACCGAGGAGTACTGTCCTCGAAGTGAAGTACAAAACCTAGAAATGGAATTCTGGCAACTGAAAATGCAAGGTTCAGAAATTGAGGCTTATACTACCAGAACCCATGAATTGGCCACACTATGTCCAGGTATGGTAAACGAGATGCACAAGCGGGTGGAACATTACATTAGGGGATTGGTGCCCGAGATTCGAAGTATGGTGACTTCCTCCAACCCGGCTACTATCCAGCAAGCTATTCGCCTAGCCCACAAACTGACCGATGAAGCGGTGGAGCAAGGACGGTTACCAAAACGGGGCGCTGTGGCAAGCGTGCCCGATAACAGAAGGAAGTGGGATGCTTCCAACAACAACAACAACAATAAATCATCATCGTCCGATGGTCAACATCAACCTCAGCAACAACAACCGCAGCAGCAACAAATGAGGTTCGATAACAACCGCAACTTTAACCTGTAACTTCAAACAACCAAGGACCGAGCGGTTATGGTGGTAAACAACCGAGGTGCACGTGGTGTAACTACCACCATGTGGGAAGGTGCGACAACTTCAAATGTCAACGTTGCGGTAAAATGGGACACTTAGCCAAGGATTGCCGTGGTGAGTTGGTGAAGAAGCCACAACAACCTCAGGAGACCCCCAAGGGTTGCTTTGAATGTGGGAAAGAAGGGCCTACAGGCGAAACTGGCCGCAGCTGAGGAAAAACGGTAATGGCAATGGCCAAAACAACAACAACCAAGGCAACAACAACAACAATGATGGAAACGACAACGGAAATGGTGGTAACAATAATGGAGCCAAAGGGAGAGCCTTCGTCATTGGCTCAGGTGAGGCTCTAAATGACCATACAACTGTTACTGGTAGGTTTTCCAGTCAATGGATGTTTCGCTACAGTACTGTTTGATACTGGAGCCGATAGGAGTTTTATATCCGTAAAATTCTGTAGTCTTCTTAGTGATATTCCTTCTGCCTTAGAATCCAAATAAACCGTAGATTTGGCTGACGGTAAACAGATCCATATGACACATATCCTTAGAGATTGTAAGATAGAGCTTGATGGTTATACTTTCACAATAGATCTTATGCCTGTTACACTAGGAAGTTTCGACGTTGTGGTAGGCATGGATACGCACTCAAATAAGCAAGCGGAAGTCATATGTCACGAGAAGATCATACGAATTCCTGTTGGTGACGAAATCCTTACGGTCAGAGGCGATAGGAGTGGTGCAGCGATGGGCATTATCTCTTACATGAAAGCACAAAGTTATTGCGAAAAGGTCATTTGGCTATTTTGGCACTCGTCACCGATAAGCAATCAGAGGAAAGAAAAATAGAGGACATCCCCGTGGTACGAGACTTTCCAGAGGTGTTTCCAGAGGATCTTCCTGGACTACCACCTCATCGTCAAGTGGAATTCCAAATTGAATTGACTCCCGGAGCAGCCCCGATTGCTAGAGCACCTTATCGATTAGCACCGAACGAACTACAGGAGTTGTCATCACAACTTCAGGAGCTTTTAGATAAGGGCTTTATTCGACCTAGCACATCACCTTGGGGAGCCCCTGTTCTCTTTGTTAAGAAGAAAGATGACACGTTTCGAATGTGCATCGATTATAGGGAATTAAACAAAGTCATAGTCAAGAACCGATACCCTCTACCTCGTATCGACGACCTATTTGATCAGCTTCAGGGATCCAGCTATTATTCGAAGATCGACTTGAGGTCTGGTTATCATCAACTCAGAGTCCGTGAAGAAGACATTTCCAAAACCGCGTTCCGTACTCGTTATGGTCATTACGAGTTCTTGGTCATGCCTTTTGGGTTGACTAATGCACCTGCGGTGTTCATGGATCTCATGAATCGCGTGTGCAAACTCTATCTTGATCAGTTCGTCATCGTGTTTATCGATGATATACTGATATACTCTAAGACCAAGGAGGATCATGAAGAGCACTTACGATTGATCTTGGAATTATTGAAGAATGAGCAACTGTACGCCAAATTTTCTAAGTGTGACTTTTGGATACGCGAAGTGCAATTTCTAGGTCACATTGTTAATGAGAAGGGAATACATGTTGATCCTGCCAAGATTGTAGCGATAAAGAATTGGGCTATATCCAAAACTTCGAGTGAGATAAGGCAATTTCTGGGTATTACCGACGATTCATAGAGGGATTCTCTAAGATTGCACAACCTCTCACAGCCTTGACCCACAAAGGAACGACATACAAATGGGGTGAAAGTCAAGAAGCGGCTTTTCAGCTATTAAAGTAGTGCACCAATATTGGCACTACCAGAGGAACGGATGATTTCGTGGTGTATTGTGACGCATCCATTCAAGGATTGGGTTGTGTCCTGATGCAACGTGACAAGGTAATAGCTTACGCCTCGAGACAACTAAAAGTTCACGAGAAGAACTATACCACCCTTGACCTGGAATTGGGTGCAGTGGTTTTTGCCTTAACGATTTGGAGACATTACTTGTACGGTACCAAATGCACTATCTACACCGATCACAAGAGTCTTAACATATCTTTGAGCAAAAGGAGTTGAATATAAGGCAACGACGTTGGGTAGAGCTTCTAAATGATTTTGATTGCGCTATCAAGTACCATCCTGGAAAGGCGAACGTGGTTGCCGATGTCTTAAGCAGGAAGGAAACTATCACACCCCCGCTTATACCGGAAACACGAGAATGTAACGGACGGGATCGTCATAACACATTGTTAAGTTAATAGAGATGCTTTAAATGAAGAAAGTCAACGTGTCATGACGTCACCCGACACAAATGGAGACTTGTGTCGTAGTTAGTCAATTCCACGACAAACATAGTCATACAAACCAAATAAGTATAAGTCCCACAACCCAGGAAACAAATGAACATAAGTGAATAATGAAAATAAGCAACTGTTACAGACATCCAATGAGTCTAAGTAGTGCAATCCTAAGGTCGTCGCTAAGGCAGCATCCCTAGCTATCCTCAATGATTGTTACCTGAAAAGATATGCTCAAAAGGTCAACATATTGTTGGTTAGTTCACAGGTTTGAATTGTAAACATGTAATTGATGCTGTATAGAGTTTGTAGTGGAATACCATGCATACAGTTATGTAACATCCGATTTCTAAATCCGGACTTGTAATTGTATTATAGTTATGATTAATCAACTAAGTTGAGTTTGTTTGATTGTTTAAATGTTCAGTCGCATGACTTATATGTGAATGAACTTCAGTCGCACCCCTTACGTGCGATTGAGACTCAGTCGTACGAATAGTAGGCGTATGAGCTTCAGTCACACGATTCAGTCATGCGAATGGTTCAGTCGTGCGACTGGGTGTAGGGCGGTTATCTTGCATATGTGAATAAGTAAGGCGATAAAAGGAGATGAAAAGCAGATTTTCTATCTGCATCTACTTCCTTCCCCTGTTCTCGTTACACCCAAACACCCCTGTTCTTGCCAATCGACTAGGCTAAACTCCGTTTTGGTAAGTTTTGAATATTATGGATCAATCCAGGAATGTTATAAGCGGTGTAAATGGTTGAATTTGATCCACCAACGTGTTTTAAATCATTGAATTGGTATGGTTCATTTCTAAATTAAAATCCGGGAATTCGGATCCAAGTTTTTTGGTGTAGTTTTAATGAAATAATGGTCCGAAACCATTGTAAATGATGTGTATATGATCTGTTTTGAATATGACATGATTTGGATGGTTAAAACTCAAATTTTGAGTGAGTTTGGGATCAAAAACGTCAAGAACACAGCTGCTGATCCGTTTCAGACGAATGGGCTCAATCGCATGCCTCAGTCGTACGAATGAGAGTCTAGCCGTGCGACTGAGTGCGAATGGAGGTTCAGTCGTACGATTGGGAACCGAGTCGCCTGGTTAGAAGGCCGAATGAAGACAAGTGAACACTGGGTACGAATGAGAACTCAGTCGTGCGAATGACTGGCTAGTCGTACGGCTGAAGGTTCAGTCGCATGGTTCATCCGCATAGGTCCAATCGTGTGGGTGCTCATTCACATAAGTGTTCAATCGCATGAGGGCCCTGTTTGAGAATAAGTTTACTGAATCAAGGTTTATTGCTTTAGATATACCTTTATTAGAGGAAGGACTAGTTACCTTGTGTACGATTAGGTAGACTGTGGTGAGGAAGTTGATAAGGTGAGTTCTAAGCCCTTTTAAAATGTTTGGTTTTAACATTCGGGCTAGCACATATACAATGATAAATGAATTGAATGTTTTAGCACCTGAAATATGATAGTAATGTTTATAAGTTTCTAACAGTTTGTAAAGCTGTTAAGAGAAAAATGGGGGTAATGAATGTTATCTGAATATTGTTAATCATTACGTGATGGTAATGATTACAATGGGTCAAAAAGAGTGTAACGAATGGTTATCTGAACATTGTTAATCATTACGTGATGGTGATGATTCCAATGGGTCAGATAGGGATAAAGAATGGGCATTTAAACATTGCGAATCATTACGTGATGGTGATGATTCCAATGGGACAGATGGGAGTGTAATGATTAATGAAAATGTGTTAAAACTGGTGCTAAAAGAAAGAAATGTGTGGTGTGTAAATGAATGTGATAAACTTACTTTTAAAAAAAACTAATTTAATAATATATCATATTTTTAAAAAAGTTTGATATTTTAGAAAAAAATATTTATCTAGAAATAACATTAATAGAAAAACCTTTTTCTTAATTTATTAAAAAATATTTTAATCTAAAAAATGTTAAATAATATTATTAGTAATTAAGGTAATTTTTTAATAGGAGAGAGAGGCGGAAAAATTTTGATGAGGAGAATTGTGGTGCTGAAACGTGTCATACCAAATTACTATTTTATTGTATTAGATAGATTCATTAACTCGTACTTTTCTTAATTTATAAAAAATATTTTAATCTAAAAAATGTTAAATAATATTATAAGTAATTAAGGTAATTTTTTAATAGGAGAGAGAGGAGATAAAATTTTGATGAGGAGAATTGTGATGCTGACACGTGTCATACCAAATTATGCTTTTATTATAATAGATAGATTGATTAACTCGTACACTTAGTTAATCTACTCTTAATTTTACTACATCAACTTTTTT
The DNA here is from genome assembly GCA_024085815.1 of Flaveria linearis. Lineage (NCBI taxonomy): Eukaryota > Viridiplantae > Streptophyta > Magnoliopsida > Asterales > Asteraceae > Flaveria > Flaveria linearis. The sequence goes on along the minus strand of JABSNV010000987.1, from coordinate 34,885 downwards.
TATAAATAAAGCTCGAACTCTCGATCTAAAAAAAAGTTTTACGTCTCTTAACTTCAAATAATTTGACTATAAGACCCAACCTCCATCCTTGAATATCTAGTTTTTTTTAAACTTTCTTAATTCTTACACTTGGTCTTTTATTAATACCAGAAATTAAGTCCGCGAGATGTTGCGTGTCTTCACATTATAACGGTGACATTAACGTGATTAAGTAAATAAGAGAAACGTATGAAGGTTTGTTATCGACAATTGATATAACTTATAATACGAAAAAGTATTTTATTTTGAGTACAACTTTGTTTTTAACAAATTTATCTGGGATGTAAAGAAAAAAATAAAATACACACAAAAAACAGTTATTTTAATTTAGAAATGGAATTAATTGGTTAAAAACCTATATATATGCACTTATGAATTATATATATATATATATGTGTATATATATATATGTATATATATATGTATATATGTATATATATATGTGTGTATATATATATATGTGTGTATATATATATATACATATATATGTATGTATGTATATATATATGTAGGGTCAGGATCTTTTCAGGACTCATAAAGATCGCAATATATATATATATATATATATGTGTATATATATGTATATGTGTATGTATGTATGTATATATATATGTAGGGTCAGGATCTTTTCAGGACTCATAAAGATCGAAAGAACTGCGAGAACTAATCCTATCAATTGATTTATATAGTTTTTATTATTAATTTAATTTACTCATAAAGGTTATTATTGTCATTTTATAATTAGGTATTAAATTGCTTCCTCAATTTACTCCCTTTAATCAAGGTAATTACACAAATTAAAAAATTGACCAAGATTGTAGGAAAAAAAGGAATCTCGTTCCTCAATCATCATCTTCAACATCAATCCTCAAAATTAAGATTGTTCTGATCACAAAATCAACATCGATTCATCACCTTCAACTCACTCTACGAAAACAATCTGGTATACATATTCATTGATTCATTTACCCTCAAATCAAAATCAATTATGATCTCAATAAATTTGGTGTTCTTCCGCATCAAATCATCACTCTTCAAACCAATTCATTTGATCATATTATGTTCCGATCATGTCACACCCTCAATTTCCATGAATGGGGTTTTACCGTTAGGCGTGTGACATAACCAGGATCTCAGATAAGCATCAGTTACACCAAACGACTCGATAATTACAAATCATATAAGTTGCTTAATTTTAATGAATCAAACCAATATATTTAAGTATTGCGGAAGCGAAAACAGGAAAACATTTAACAACGGTTTTGGAACACGCAAACACGCGTCCAATCCATTTTATGTAAAGTACATGAAATTAAGTCTTGAAAACAGTTTGGGATGAACGCAGAATGACATGCAGTGGATACTGTGCCCCTAAACGTGCCACATCAATGTCCTGAGAGAAAACATGCAAAAGTCAGTACAAGACTGGTGAGTTCACAGGTTTATCAGAAAACAGTAAGTATCAGTAATGAAATTCCCGAATTTTGTAATCAAAGCATATAATGGGTAGCTAGTCCATAATGATCACTATGTGTATGAAGTCGCGACCGAGCTGACATGTAATCAAATAATAAAGTAGGCCCGGCTGTGGATTCCCACCATAACACTGTAAAACAGGATAACCGTTCACCTGTTTGACCAGCTAGCGCGACTAGGCCGGGCGGGGTATGTCAATCCCAGTAGATCTACTAACAATCACCTCGCTATTTGCATATTAACAGTCCGAAGGGCAAAGTATACAAACATAGTATCATGCATATGCAGTATCACAAAAACCCAATGTAATGTAAAGTTTATGAAAACAGCATGTTTCTCTCCCCCAAAAATAGTATAAAGTAAAAGTGGGGCTGTAAACTCACATTGCGTGTAAGCATGTATATAAGATGATTAAATAGGATGATAATCGTTGTTCCAACGAACGCCTTCACGGGGTACCTAAACATGTATATATATATTTTAACATTTAGGTTATTAATAAGGTTTAACGATTATACACGAACTAGGGTTTCGATAAGAATTTGGGGTTTTTAATATATAGGTAAAATTTTAATAATAGAATCTCTTATATTGTAATTCCATAAAATATATTATTTCATTTAAATAATTTCACGTAATTGAAGTATTTATAAGAACGGGTAAACTTAAATGTAAAGTGTAAATAATTTCTATAATTATTTTACATAACAGGGTTAAACTATAATTAATTTAAACTATAATTTAAAGTCCATTTTACATGAAAATTTCCAAAAATAACCTTTTTATAATGTTTTATAAATATTAAAATTTAAGGAAAAATTGCAGAAATTATTTGACGATTTAAAAATAAACAAAGTTTACAAAAATGATTTTTATAATTTTTAGAAATTTTTCTGTATTTTTAAAAGTCTGAAAAAGGCCCCAAAAAAATATATGAGGTTGCCCGGGGTCGAACCCGGGACCTCAAGGATTGCAATGTGAGTCGGGAACCAGTGAACCATGGCATACAGCCGCAAGAGTTCTCGGTTTCATTTAGTTTTAAACACAAACCAATTGCTCATCCCAACCCAAGAACACTAGGTTCGATTTCAATCAAATTGATTCCCAGTTCGATGTTGTAATCGATTGAAACCATAGGGCTTTCCTTCCCCATGATCAAACGAGTGTGTAGGAGGGTTTAATTACCTGAATTGAAGCTCGAAATGTGGTGTTCGATCAATTGCAGGTCGCGACCGAAGGGTTTGATCAGAGGTGCGTTTTCGTGTGTTTTCAGGTGGATTTAAATGGTGTAATCGATTAGGGACTTATATATAGCCATATATATGCGATTATTTCGATTATAAAAGTGTTAATGTGCTCGATTGTGGCTGGAAAAGGGGCCGAAAGTAGGTTCAGTGGGTAGATCACACTACTCGATTCCAATATTCAAATTAAAGTGGGGTACGAGTTCGAATCACCCACTCGAATGTGTCGGTAGTGGTTAATTGAACTGGAATCGATTATTTTTGGGTGTTGGCTTTGCCGGAGGACTCGCCAGAGATCGGTCGGACGGGAGAAACAGGGGCGACGAGGGTGATGGGTGGGTTTTTAAAAATTTTACAGCTTTGGTCCCTGTGGTTTCTAGGTTTAACAATTTATGTTATAAACTTTAATTTAAGTTTTATTAATTGCACAAATACACCCTGGACTTTTTAAATCCAATTTATTATTATTTTTTTACAAAACATTATTATTATTATTATTATTATTATTATTATTATTATTATTATTATTATTATTATTATTATTATTCTTAAACAATAGTAAAATGGATTAATTCACAATAAGCGGAGAAAGTTAGTTTAAATAGTATTAACCGAAAAACTCGGGTTGTCACAGATCAAATCCTCACCTTCCAACCAAACGAGATTGATTACCAGTGGCTTCTCAAGATCAATAGAAAAATAAAGATGATGATGTCATATATGTCTAGAAGATGAAAATGAAGACGGTGAAGATGAATTAAAGATGGGATGATGATGATGATGAATATGATGATGACCGCGTAAATGGTTTTGATATTGGTCCTTTTGAAGATGACGATGATAATGAAGACGTTGTCTTTCATGAAGTAGTTTGCTTGATAATTCTAAAAAGGTTTGTTCATCATATATGATTTTGGTTTTTATTATGCAGAAAATTATAAATTTATGAAGTTATACAACTTACAGATCTGTATACAAATTTATTTATAGGCAAACGTACGTGTAAATTTGTTTACATATACGTAAATGACAAGTTTGATTTTTTATTACATATATGTAAATCATGGTTATATGAAAAAAATTTAGTAATTCATTTTACTTTGATTGTGTAAATTTGTTTACATATATGTATATTTAATATACTAATATATAACCAAATAGAGTAATGACAACATATATCTTTTAAAATACACTAATTTTCAAATATGTTAATTGCTTAAGTTTGTTATATATCTACAAAGCTGACATGTATGTGTTGTGTTATCATCTTTTAAGATAAAATATCTTTTTTACCAGTCATACACCAAGTTGATTTGATGAGAAATCAACCATAAATTTACAATGTTGTTTTTAAATTGGTTGTAGGTACTGTAATATGAAAACTGTTAGACTACACTAATTTACATATATGTAAACACTTGTTTTTCTTTGTTAACATATATCGTACATTTAGTATTATTACCAATGTTCTTGTTTTGAATTTAAGCATTGCGATTTTATCAGAATGTTGATCTTCTTAACATTTGTATGTTTTACATATTTGTAACTGCGTTTAAATATACATCAGTCCACATACTTTCAAGATTGTCATCAGCACCATGTGGTGATTAAGGTCATTTTTAGACCTATGTAAATGAATTTTGTTAATTATAATATATTATTATACCCTAGTAGATATTTTTTTCTTACATAGTTTTCCAAAATATACAATTAAAATCTTTCAATGTGTTTTTTTATGTATTAAAGGGTTTATTAATGGTTTCTTTGTTCTCACACATTAACATGAGAAATGTATTTCATCAATGTTATGTATATGACCATTGAGTGTTAAGTAATCTGAGGATATTTTTTCTTAATTTTACATCTATGTAAACAAACACACATTTTTCGTCAGAATATTTACTTTACTTTCAGCATAATATTTCTCATCATTATGGTTATTTTTACTTGCATGTAAACTGACATAAAGTTTAAATAACTTTGTAAGAACTTTACATAATCATAACTAAATACTTTACATAAACATATAAAATATTAACGTTTAAATAGATGATTAGTCTAAAGATTAACATATATGTAAAACAATGAACATTTTGAAAAATGAAAAAAAAATCGAATTCTGTATGCGAAGATTAAACCAAGTACTGATTATGACGCATCGCGTATACTAATTTACTCAATTTTAAATAATTTTTTTTCAAATGTGTAACTCATTAATTTTTAGAAATGAGAGAAGAGAGACGAGAGAGAATAAATGTGACATCCGGTAATTTTTCGTGACCAAACTCCGTTAGTTCCGTTAAGTTTTGCATACACGTGTCGTAAGCACACACTATTTATCGTTTGATGTTGTTGAACTAATAATAATTAATAATGTTGAATCAATAATAATCTAGTGGATTAGATGATTATTGTGTTATGTTTATTTGTTTACGCGATTTAAATGTTAACGGTGAATTTATCGCGTAACGTGGAAACGCGTGTGTTAATTCGTATGTCTTGTGTTTTTATAAAATAAAATATATAATGGTTACCATTAATTTATATGATTAATAACTTAGTTAGAAACACCTTTAAAAAGGAGTTTAAAGACTAATTGTTATAAAATACAAAACACAAGGGTTTATAGGGTAATTCTTGTAAATTAAATAAAATAAAATAACCCTAAACCCCCACCCACACCCCATCGGCCGCGACCATCTACCTCTTCCCCTCTCCCTGCGATTTTCAGCCAAGAACACACATTAGAAGGTTGATTTTGATCGATTACAAGCAGCATAACACGTTAGAAACATCAATTGCAAGCCATCTCAAGTTTAAAGGTTAGATTTTTATGGGTTTTGCATGTATTTTGATGTAACCGAAACCTTGGCTGCGAAATTGGGGTTCATGGGGCTGAATGTTGATCAATTGATGATGTTAACATGTTAGTTAGGTTGTATACATGTTGTTTAACGTTGATTATGCAAGAAGATTATGTTTTTGATTGGTTGTTCATACTCTTCGATGCTAGATGAACCCTAATTTGAAACTCATGTGGATTATGTGGAATTGGTAGTTGTTTGATGTTGTTGAGATGTTAATTAGATAGTATGAATGCTATAAAACATGAATCTTGCAAGAAATTGATGAATTGAGGGTTTTATTCATAGGTTACTAATAATAGTAACTTTATTTTGCATGTAATGGTAGATTGTTAATGTGTTGATGTTATGGATGTGTTTATGATGATTAGATGCTAGATTGTTGTTATGAATGCTAGAAAACTTAGAATGAATGTTGTTATTCATATCTTGCCAAAAGTAGAAACTTTTTGGATATGAATGGATGAATTATGCTAGTTTGATGTTGTTGATCATGTTTAGGTGTTGTTATGAACTTGAAATAGTATATTATTGATGAATTGTATATACATTGGGTGTTTAGTAGATTTTGGGATATACTTTCCCAAAAGGGAAACTTTATCTTGGATGAACATTGGATATTGGGAATTGGACATGTTCATGGCATTAGGATCATGCTAGAATGCTTGTTGTGGACGCCTAACGTGATAGAACCTGTTAATTAGGTAGTATGGTATGTCTAGTTGGTTATGTATGATGTATGTACCTTGATGATCATGTATGGTATTGAATGATGATTAGTAACTAGGACATCATGTTTGGGACTGGAAATCGATCATATTGATGTATGTGTAGTAATGGACATGTTGAATGTGTTATGGTTAGTATGGATGATTATTTGGTAAATTATCTATTTTGACCCGCATATACTAATTCATGGTTATAGGTCATACTAGTAGGTTATGCATGGTTTAACCTTTATATGGTACACTAGTTGTATTATGGATACACTGGTTTATGCTCATGTCTGTTTAAATGGTTTACAACACATAATGTCACCAACGGGTCAAACGGGTCAACTAGGTCACATGTATGTTGTCTTTATAAAAACTTGAGTTCTTTGATTGTAAAGCACTTAGAGTTTCCTTGGGATTTCTGTGTACATGTATCTATGTACTTGTATGTTCTAGGTAACCTTTGAAGGTTGTCTTTCCACTTGTTCTTGTCGAGTTAAGCCTTAGATATCTATCGCTCGTATCAGGTTAGTTCATGCCCCACTGTTTACTTAATCTCTTTATGGGGGAGATAGCATATTGGTAACTCTACAAACGCTTTATGTATTTAAGTTGTGTATGATATTAATATAGTGCTGTTTACCATGATAAAGTCCTCACACTTTCAAATTGTTAATATTGAATAGCGGGGAAACTTGGGTAGTACTACTGGGTCTGACGAGCCCCACCTGTGTGACTCGAGGTCAACCGGGTGCAATTTGTCCTATGAACATTTGTCACGACCTGGTAAGTCGTGACAGGAGGCAAACATATCACAGTCAGCTTCAATTGCGAAATCACTATGTATTAATATCTATTGTTAATAGACTAGCTATCTGTTACAGTACACATGCTTATATATCACAACTGTTAAATTGTTATGTTTAAACGCAAACTCTTGAACTCACCAACCATTGTGTTGACTTTTAGTATGCTATTCTCAGGTCGATAATCCAGCTTGCCGGTAGGAGCACAGCACGAGTCAGCATGCATGCTAAGGATTTAAATTACAAACATATTTACTCATCTTTTAGTTATTGTTTTCTAATATTTGGTTGGCACATGTTTTGCCATATGATACATTTATATACTTTGGGTTTGTCTTGTTTACAAAACTCTTCCGCACGATTTTTAAAGTTTAAACTATGGTTTGTTTTATTTTAAGCGTGGCATATAGAGTCGTTCCGAGTAACTATTGACTATGATCCTGGTTTGTTCACACGCCTCGTGGTAAAACACCGCACGTGGATTTTGAGGGTGTGACAGATTGGTATCAGAGCCATTGGTTATAGAGAACTAGGTTGCATACATACTAGACTATAACCGCACACAGTTAGTTAGTTACTTGCTCCTGATTTCTCTACTGTATTCTGCAGCATGGCATCATCATCACAGGTTTTGGGAAAAAGACGTGCTCGTTCTAGATCCCCTCCACCTGTACCTCACCGAGTATATGACTGGCCACGACATCCTTACCCCCGTGGTGAGATAGGCTGGGATCAACCGTTTGTGCCACCTGAACGCGACCCTCCATGAGATTGGAGTTATTACCCGACTTGTATAGATCGCATGATTTGTAGGGAGCGTGTTCCGAAACCGACCACTGCTGGACCTAGGACAAGGTCAGCAACTACCTCTACGACACCTACCCTCCCACCTCTAGATGTACCCCTTGAGCAAGCTGTGGCGGCATTGACCGCGACACTTGAGACTGAGCGACGAAGAGTTGGAGTGCGCACTGATGAGAACTCCACACTTAAGAATGATATACGCCGACTATGGCTAAAAATGGCTATAATTGAGGAGCGGTAGTCGATGTCCATCCTAGGAAATTTCAAAATGGCTGGTACAGTGATGGATCTTACTGAGCGTATGGGCGAACAGGATCTCCATAATATGGACGTCGAGAGTAGACTAACTGGATTGGAAGCATAGCTCGTAGCACTACAAATCGAGGATAACCCTGCACCTGTCGAAGACTCCGATGAAGACCCTGAGGAAGAACCAGATAAGCTCCGGACGGTGGAAACAGTGATGGATCAGCTTTGTTCGATTGATTCTCTTTATTCTTATAACTTTGACTGCATAGCGTTTATTTTGAAACCTATGTGGGAAGGGTTGTTTCCCCACCCGAACAACAAACTCAAATTTTGACATTGATAAATGATTTGTGACTCATTTGCAATTTATTTACCTTTGGTTATTATTTTTGTTATAAATGTTGTGGTGGTGACGAATTCGTTATTTCTTCATGTTTACAGTACTTGAATGAGATAAATGTGTTTGATGATACTCATTATTGTATTTGTGAATGTAAAGTGAATAATGGACGCTCGACGACGTGGACGTGGTCGAGGATGCGGGTGCGGACGTGGACGTGGTGCAGGTGATCAAGGCGCCGGTACTCTTATTATGACCCTGCGGAATTGGCTGCCTTAATCAACAAACAAGTTCAAGCAGCGGTAGCTGCTGCTCAAGTAGGACAGCCAGCAGGTAAACAATGATGGAAAGTTACATCCAATGCCATAGTTAATCGTATAGAAAATCTGATCAATGTTTATCGTGCTAAAACAGGACCACCTGTGTGTACTTACAAGTCCTTTATGGACTGTAAGCCACACACCTACTATGGAACTGAGGGACTTGTAGGGCTGGTAAGTTGGTTTAAGAAGACGGAGTCCGTTTTCTCAAAGTGTAACTGTCCTCCTGCCAACCAGGTGAAATACGCTACTGGAACCTTGGAAGGTGACGCGTTGTCCTGGTGGAATGCACAGGTACAAATGCTTGGGCAAGCTATGGCAAATGAGCTTCCCTGGGAGGAATTCAAGCAAATGATGACCGAGGAGTACTGTCCTCGAAGTGAAGTACAAAACCTAGAAATGGAATTCTGGCAACTGAAAATGCAAGGTTCAGAAATTGAGGCTTATACTACCAGAACCCATGAATTGGCCACACTATGTCCAGGTATGGTAAACGAGATGCACAAGCGGGTGGAACATTACATTAGGGGATTGGTGCCCGAGATTCGAAGTATGGTGACTTCCTCCAACCCGGCTACTATCCAGCAAGCTATTCGCCTAGCCCACAAACTGACCGATGAAGCGGTGGAGCAAGGACGGTTACCAAAACGGGGCGCTGTGGCAAGCGTGCCCGATAACAGAAGGAAGTGGGATGCTTCCAACAACAACAACAACAATAAATCATCATCGTCCGATGGTCAACATCAACCTCAGCAACAACAACCGCAGCAGCAACAAATGAGGTTCGATAACAACCGCAACTTTAACCTGTAACTTCAAACAACCAAGGACCGAGCGGTTATGGTGGTAAACAACCGAGGTGCACGTGGTGTAACTACCACCATGTGGGAAGGTGCGACAACTTCAAATGTCAACGTTGCGGTAAAATGGGACACTTAGCCAAGGATTGCCGTGGTGAGTTGGTGAAGAAGCCACAACAACCTCAGGAGACCCCCAAGGGTTGCTTTGAATGTGGGAAAGAAGGGCCTACAGGCGAAACTGGCCGCAGCTGAGGAAAAACGGTAATGGCAATGGCCAAAACAACAACAACCAAGGCAACAACAACAACAATGATGGAAACGACAACGGAAATGGTGGTAACAATAATGGAGCCAAAGGGAGAGCCTTCGTCATTGGCTCAGGTGAGGCTCTAAATGACCATACAACTGTTACTGGTAGGTTTTCCAGTCAATGGATGTTTCGCTACAGTACTGTTTGATACTGGAGCCGATAGGAGTTTTATATCCGTAAAATTCTGTAGTCTTCTTAGTGATATTCCTTCTGCCTTAGAATCCAAATAAACCGTAGATTTGGCTGACGGTAAACAGATCCATATGACACATATCCTTAGAGATTGTAAGATAGAGCTTGATGGTTATACTTTCACAATAGATCTTATGCCTGTTACACTAGGAAGTTTCGACGTTGTGGTAGGCATGGATACGCACTCAAATAAGCAAGCGGAAGTCATATGTCACGAGAAGATCATACGAATTCCTGTTGGTGATGAAATCCTTACGGTCAGAGGCGATAGGAGTGGTGCAGCGATGGGCATTATCTCTTACATGAAAGCACAAAAGTTATTGCGAAAAGGTCATTTGGCTATTTTGGCACTCGTCACCGATAAGCAATCAGAGGAAAGAAAAATAGAGGACATCCCCGTGGTACGAGACTTTCCAGAGGTGTTTCCAGAGGATCTTCCTGGACTACCACCTCATCGTCAAGTGGAATTCCAAATTGAATTGACTCCCGGAGCAGCCCCGATTGCTAGAGCACCTTATCGATTAGCACCGAACGAACTACAGGAGTTGTCATCACAACTTCAGGAGCTTTTAGATAAGGGCTTTATTCGACCTAGCACATCACCTTGGGGAGCCCCTGTTCTCTTTGTTAAGAAGAAAGATGACACGTTTCGAATGTGCATCGATTATAGGGAATTAAACAAAGTCATAGTCAAGAACCGATACCCTCTACCTCGTATCGACGACCTATTTGATCAGCTTCAGGGATCCAGCTATTATTCGAAGATCGACTTGAGGTCTGGTTATCATCAACTCAGAGTCCGTGAAGAAGACATTTCCAAAACCGCGTTCCGTACTCGTTATGGTCATTACGAGTTCTTGGTCATGCCTTTTGGGTTGACTAATGCACCTGCGGTGTTCATGGATCTCATGAATCGCGTGTGCAAACTCTATCTTGATCAGTTCGTCATCGTGTTTATCGATGATATACTGATATACTCTAAGACCAAGGAGGATCATGAAGAGCACTTACGATTGATCTTGGAATTATTGAAGAATGAGCAACTGTACGCCAAATTTTCTAAGTGTGACTTTTGGATACGCGAAGTGCAATTTCTAGGTCACATTGTTAATGAGAAGGGAATACATGTTGATCCTGCCAAGATTGTAGCGATAAAGAATTGGGCTATATCCAAAACTTCGAGTGAGATAAGGCAATTTCTGGGTATTACCGACGATTCATAGAGGGATTCTCTAAGATTGCACAACCTCTCACAGCCTTGACCCACAAAGGAACGACATACAAATGGGGTGAAAGTCAAGAAGCGGCTTTTCAGCTATTAAAGTAGTGCACCAATATTGGCACTACCAGAGGGAACGGATGATTTCGTGGTGTATTGTGACGCATCCATTCAAGGATTGGGTTGTGTCCTGATGCAACGTGACAAGGTAATAGCTTACGCCTCGAGACAACTAAAAGTTCACGAGAAGAACTATACCACCCTTGACCTGGAATTGGGTGCAGTGGTTTTTGCCTTAACGATTTGGAGACATTACTTGTACGGTACCAAATGCACTATCTACACCGATCACAAGAGTCTTAACATATCTTTGAGCAAAAGGAGTTGAATATAAGGCAACGACGTTGGGTAGAGCTTCTAAATGATTTTGATTGCGCTATCAAGTACCATCCTGGAAAGGCGAACGTGGTTGCCGATGTCTTAAGCAGGAAGGAAACTATCACACCCCCGCTTATACCGGAAACACGAGAATGTAACGGACGGGATCGTCATAACACATTGTTAAGTTAATAGAGATGCTTTAAATGAAGAAAGTCAACGTGTCATGACGTCACCCGACACAAATGGAGACTTGTGTCGCAGTTAGTCAATTCCACGACAAACATAGTCATACAAACCAAATAAGTATAAGTCCCACAACCCAGGAAACAAATGAACATAAGTGAATAATGAAAATAAGCAACTGTTACAGACATCCAATGAGTCTAAGTAGTGCAATCCTAAGGTCGTCGCTAAGGCAGCATCCCTAGCTATCCTCAATGATTGTTACCTGAAAAGATATGCTCAAAAGGTCAACATATTGTTGGTTAGTTCACAGGTTTGAATTGTAAACATGTAATTGATGCTGTATAGAGTTTGTAGTGGAATACCATGCATACAGTTATGTAACATCCGATTTCTAAATCCGGACTTGTAATTGTATTATAGTTATGATTAATCAACTAAGTTGAGTTTGTTTGATTGTTTAAATGTTCAGTCGCATGACTTATATGTGAATGAACTTCAGTCGCACCCCTTACGTGCGATTGAGACTCAGTCGTACGAATAGTAGGCGTATGAGCTTCAGTCACACGATTCAGTCATGCGAATGGTTCAGTCGTGCGACTGGGTGTAGGGCGGTTATCTTGCATATGTGAATAAGTAAGGCGATAAAAGGAGATGAAAAGCAGATTTTCTATCTGCATCTACTTCCTTCCCCTGTTCTCGTTACACCCAAACACCCCTGTTCTTGCCAATCGACTAGGCTAAACTCCGTTTTGGTAAGTTTTGAATATTATGGATCAATCCAGGAATGTTATAAGCGGTGTAAATGGTTGAATTTGATCCACCAACGTGTTTTAAATCATTGAATTGGTATGGTTCATTTCTAAATTAAAATCCGGGAATTCGGATCCAAGTTTTTTGGTGTAGTTTTAATGAAATAATGGTCCGAAACCATTGTAAATGATGTGTATATGATCTGTTTTGAATATGACATGATTTGGATGGTTAAAACTCAAATTTTGAGTGAGTTTGGGATCAAAAACGTCAAGAACACAGCTGCTGATCCGTTTCAGACGAATGGGCTCAATCGCATGCCTCAGTCGTACGAATGAGAGTCTAGCCGTGCGACTGAGTGCGAATGGAGGTTCAGTCGTACGATTGGGAACCGAGTCGCCTGGTTAGAAGGCCGAATGAAGACAAGTGAACACTGGGTACGAATGAGAACTCAGTCGTGCGAATGAGTGGCTAGTCGTACGGCTGAAGGTTCAGTCGCATGGTTCATCCGCATAGGTCCAATCGTGTGGGTGCTCATTCGCATAAGTGTTCAATCGCATGAGGGCCCTGTTTGAGAATAAGTTTACTGAATCAAGGTTTATTGCTTTAGATATACCTTTATTAGAGGAAGGACTAGTTACCTTGTGTACGATTAGGTAGACTGTGGTGAGGAAGTTGATAAGGTGAGTTCTAAGCCCTTTTAAAATGTTTGGTTTTAACATTCGGGCTAGCACATATACAATGATAAATGAATTGAATGTTTTAGCACCTAAAATATGATAGTAATGTTTATAAGTTTCTAACAGTTTGTAAAGTTGTTAAGAGAAAAATGGGGGTAATGAATGTTATCTGAATATTGTTAATCATTACGTGATGGTAATGATTACAATGGGTCAAAAAGAGTGTAACGAATGGTTATCTGAACATTGTTAATCATTACGTGATGGTGATGATTCCAATGGGTCAGATAGGGATAAAGAATGGGCATTTAAACATTGCGAATCATTACGTGATGGTGATGATTCCAATGGGACAGATGGGAGTGTAATGATTAATGAAAATGTGTTAAAACTGGTGCTAAAAGAAAGAAATGTGTGGTGTGTAAATGAATGTGATAAACTTACTTTTAAAAAAAACTAATTTAATAATATATCATATTTTTAAAAAAGTTTGATATTTTAGAAAAAAATATTTATCTAGAAATAACATTAATAGAAAAACCTTTTTCTTAATTTATTAAAAAATATTTTAATCTAAAAAATGTTAAATAATATTATTAGTAATTAAGGTAATTTTTTAATAGGAGAGAGAGGCGGAAAAATTTTGATGAGGAGAATTGTGGTGCTGAAACGTGTCATACCAAATTACAATTTTATTGTATTAGATAGATTCATTAACTCGTACTTTTTCTTAATTTATAAAAATATTTTAATCTAAAAAATGTTAAATAATATTATAAGTAATTAAGGTAATTTTTTAATAGGAGAGAGAGGAGATAAAATTTTGATGAGGAGAACTGTGATGCTGACACGTGTCATACCAAATTATGCTTTTATTATAATAGATAGATTGATTAATTCGTACACTTAGTTAATCTACTCTTAATTTTACTACATCAACTTTTTTTATAAATAAAGCTCGAACTCTCGATCTAAAAAAAAGTTTTACGTCTCTTAACTTCAAATAATTTGACTATAAGACCCAAACTCCATCCTTGAATATCTAGTTTTTTTTAAACTTTCTTAATTCTTACACTTGGTCTTTTATTAATACCAGAAATTAAGTCCGCGAGATGTTGCGTGTCTTCACATTATAACGGTGACATTAACGTGATTAAGTAAATAAGAGAAACGTATGAAGGTTTGTTATCGACAATTGATATAACTTATAATACGAAAAAGTATTTTATTTTGAGTACAACTTTGTTTTTAACAAATTTATCTGGGATGTAAAGAAAAAAAATAAAATACACACAAAAAACAGTTATTTTAATTTAGAAATGGAATTAATTGGTTAAAAACCTATATATATGCACTTATGAATTATATATATATATATATACTAGTAAGGAACCCGCGCGATGCGGCGGCGACGACATCGACATATTTCACAATGCGATATTTGTTTTCTGAATACATGCGTGACTTCTACTGTATAGTATATTTATGTCATGAGTATCAGAAAACTCAATTAAATAATAGCACACGAATAAGAAAATGTTTTTCATAAACATAGTACTTTAAAAATAAATATCTAAGCACACGAATAAGAAAATACAAGTCATAAACATAGTACGTTTAAAAAAAATATCTGCATGCTAACTACTTGGATTTGATGAGATCATTTTTTGTCATAAACCTTACAAATCTCAATGACCTCATCCACTTTCACCATTATATTATACTAAGAGTTTATGTTCTTAATTTTCTGCATAACACTAACTTTTATTCACTGAAGAAGCAATCCGTCATTGTTTAGAAGATCAAATGACCATTTCAACTCATAACAAGCACAATATGATGCAAAGTAATCATCTCATCGACCTAAAAAAACAGTATAAACATACAAATTAAACAAGCCACTGGTTTCTCATGATTAGAAAAAAAGAACATACTAAGTGGGCAGGAAAAAATCTTTGCTTTTAAAACTGGTTTCAACATTTAAAGAATTCAAACTCAAAACATGATTCTTAACTTCTAATATATACAGCAGACAAGAGTAACACAGTTACAATTCATCAAACCTTGGAAAATCAGAAACTACTTATAATAGTATAAAACTACAATAACAAGTAAAACCAAAGAACAAACATCAAGTTGTTAACAGACTGTTGATGCAATTAACTGATGGTTTTCTTCACCATATGCCCGTTAACATAATGTTGACGACAAACAGGCATATACATATCAGCCCCACGTATAAGCTCGGTTTCTGTCTCGTTAGTCTTCCTGAAGGTGAAATGGGCCCGTTTGCCACATAACTCACATCTGGCAGTTAATTTAGTTACTGTATTAGCAAGGGGTACTATATCAAGCAGATGATGTGATTAGAGTAAAGATTATTGTGTGTGTTGTTGATTACCTGTGTTATCAAACCCCAACTAACTTCCGAAGGCCTTGATTCTTCGGAAGCCATTACAGGTTCTGAACAGGTTTGTATTCTGTCATCATAATCGTTGCTATCCTCAAGAAAAGTTAATATCATATATTCATCATCTAAATAGAGACAATAAAAAACACAGTTAGAGCTTGCATTTGCGATTTGGAACTGATTTGGTAATAATAAATAAGCACAACAGGTAATCGGCTCTAATAATTAGATATTCAGATGTTAGTATTTAACAAATTCTGTTTCTTCAAGTAACTGATAGTAAAATAGTCAAAACAAACAATGTTTTTAATGATTTTCTAAAAGAAAAAACTTTACTAAGCTATATATAGAAGAAACTTTCCAAACAAATCATATATAGTAATATAACTCTGATAACATTTAATACTGCCATTGCAAAATAAACATGGGTACAGGAGTAAATAAGTAATGTTGATGTTGTTAACATAATCAGTTTTGCTGTATGAAACTGGTTACTTAGTAATCAGATAACCTCATAACCATCATCACTTTATCCAAACACTAAAAAGTAAATATTATAAATACAACTTATAAACCTTCTATAATCAGTTTTGTAAAGCAAATCCAAACATTTTTCAGAAAACTTTATTATTTTTACCTCCATCGCAGGAAGGAGCTGCTTCACTGTTATTGTCAATGGATTGTGGGATGGGTGAAAAGATAGTTTCTACTGTTGAAGAGTAGTTGCCTTTTGTGTGATCCTGCAATCAATTAAAACTTCCATATGTAAATGTATGGAGTTACTTTGGCTACATAAATTATCCTAATTTAAAAGTATTTTCTGAACCTGAATAAATTCTTCATCTAGCAATTCACAACAGTTAGTTTCATCGCATCTAAGTTCCTGCACTGTTGCTTCACTACAGACAGAATCTGCAAAAAAAAAAAAAAAGGATGAATATACAAAATTATTATAAAAATTGGTGCAACAGAAAAAGAAATGCTAGTTTATTACCGTCCTTGTTGTTGGAAACAGACGTCCCGAGTTGAGCTTCTTCTTGTTAATTTAGTTACTGTATCAGCAAGGGGTACTATATCAAGCACCGGACCAAAGTTCCTTCTGCCAAATGAAAGTAATTTAGATAAAGGTAAAACAATGGATATATAATGATGACATAAATACATAATTAAGCTAAACACCTTAAGTAATCACCATCAAGACCAGCAACTATAACAGTCTTTCCATCATGATCAGCAGCTTTACAACAAAAGTCATAAAGATCATCAAAGAATTGCGCCTCATCAATCCCAATAACATCCAACTGCCAAACACAAAAGATCAATTTTACATCATTTCAACCCAAATCATAACATTAAAATTCAAAAAAGATTCCTCTTAACCATTGATTTGTATTGCTTCTCACACAAACAACCAAATTATACAATTTTGACAATTATACTAACACTAATCTTGTAATAATTCAAAAAACCCTTCAATATTTTCAAGACATATTATTCAAGACATCCATAATATTCGAAAAGATCTTACCTTTTCGTATGCATCTTCTCCAACTTTCTGTTTAAAAATACATTTGACATGATCAGTAGCAAGTTCTTGATTTTAACTGGTAGCAACTTCATATGATTATCCAGTTGATGGTACTTATAAAGATAAAACAATAAACACATATTATTGTGATTACATTACCAAAATGCAACATCATAAACACAAACCTCCAACAAGAATGAAGCATTGTTACTCTTCTAATCGTTCTCAGGAAGGAGGTCCCTAAGAATCTGAAACCTGCATAAGTTCAAGATCATTTATCAGTGGTGCCTTTGAATAAAACAACAATGTAGTGATATCTTGAAACATTATACCTTTAAATCATCAAAGCAAGCTTCTACATGTGCTAGAGTGATTAGAACGGATGTCCATTGGCAGTCACAACATAAGAAAAAGAAGCAAAAAGACATCATCAGTTAAAGCACCAACATGGAGAATAAACTGCAGACACAAACAATGAAGGTGCAAACAAGGGAGCACAATTTTGGAGGAACCCCTTTTCTGAAAAATTTTCACAACCTTAAACAGAGATATTACCATTATACCATAGACTTTCTCAGATAGCTGGAAACTTTGACACACCGGAACAGTAAAATGAAAACGCAGGTCCATCAAGAAAATCTCATAATATATAAGGGTTTTAGGGATGAGAACTTGCAAAGGGAATACATACTGGAGCGTAGTGCCTGTAGTTATGTTTAATCCCCATAAAAACATAAAAATCACCCCAATAAGCTTTCACAACCAAGATCTAATTTGTTGTTCTTATAAATCCTTTGACCTTCAAGACCTCATCAAGATCATTTCTTCCATTCAAATGCTTGACCCGCAACAGGTCCAACACTCTAATCAACTTTTGATACACAGTCTAATTATAATTGACAATAGCTAAAATGTCTATTAGTAGTTGGGATTGAAACGTACCTTTGTTAGCCAACAATGATCCTACTCTAAACACCTGCTCAAACAACCAGGCTTCCTTCACTCTCACAACTGATTATCATTGGAAGTTCCTTCCCAAGAGCACCCGCAATTGTTAGAAGCCTTCTAATAAAATTTAATCGCAATTGAAAGTATGATAAAAAAAGACTTACTTATCTTTATCAACTATCAAAGAGGTTTGCTCCAACCTAAAAGGTAATCAAAAAGTCAAGAGAAATCTCCATACCATCTACATACATTCAGGATGTATAACTTTTATGAATCTCATAATAAATAAAAAAGTGATATACATTAAATGGTAGAGTAGTTGTACCTGTTCGGAGGAGCTTCTGGCCAGAATGGTGGTTACAACTAATAGGAGCTTCAACCCTAACTTTGCTTTGTGTGGTTATGTGTGTGTGTGTGCCGGTGGAACACCAATATTTTGCTATTCTCTTCTTCTATTAGAAATGTCTAAATCCTAACAAAAAGAAAATGAAGATACAGAATGCTTATTTGTTTACATTTGTGATCTCCAAAGTGAAACTATGTGAAAAAATAATGAATTTACTCTGCAATAAATAGTGTAACTTACCAAACAAGGATGATAACTCAACAGAAGACTTCACTGAGCACCACTAATACATATATAAAGCATCCTACAATATAAAAGCATAACACATGTCATGAAAGTTTATAATGTATACAACAAGAAGAATAAATATAGCTACTACTAATCAACAGTCATCATTTCTATGTGCTTTTGTACATCAATTCCCCAAAAAATGTCATACAAAGTTCATATTTATGACCAAAATTGCGAAGCTAGATCTTCTCAGATCAGTGAACGATCAAGGAAAACCCCCAAAATCCAAAAAATGAATCTCACACACGAACATCTACTTCATATTTCTTAAAACTCCCACTCGACTCAAGAAATCTGAAAAATTATTATAATTTATCTAACAAAAACAAGCAGCTCTAGAAATTTAACCCTAGGTACGTAAGAGTCGGGAATATGTGTGTGGCTGTGTTCAAATTTTAAAAACAGAAAGCAACTATGATACCGGGGTTCCCAATGAAGGTATAAATCGATAGAGATGTGTGCACATTTGAAAACGCCCGCCCATTTGAGTAGCACCAATGCCCGCCCATTTGAAAATCGATCGAGAAGTGGAAATCCTCAGCCATGTTCAGATCTGCAGAAGAAAAGAAGATCGCAGACCTACTTCTTTCGTCTTGGTGGTTCTCCCGATCTTTTCTTTCCTGCGAAGGTTGTTCTTTTCTTTTGATTGGGATGTGAGATGAAGATGATGGAGATGAAGATCAGTTTGACCTCCGTTGCATATACATCCAAGCAAACAAAGTTGTACCTTGTGCATGAACACATGTACATTTCTTAATTTTAAGAGATTTTGCAAAATTACTATTTTGCCCTAAAGAGTTGCATATTATATGTAGTATAGATGTGTATATATATATGTATATATATATGTGTGTATATATATATATGTGTGTATATATATATACATATATATGTATGTATGTATATATATGTAGGGTCAGGATCTTTTCAGGACTCATAAAGATCGCAATATATATATATATATATATATATATATATGTATATATATGTATATGTGTATGTATGTATGTATATATATGTAGGGTCAGGATCTTTTCAGGACTCATAAAGATCGAAAGAACTGCGAGAACTAATCCTAACAATTGATTTATATAGTTTTTATTATTAATTTAATTTACTCATAAAGGTTATTATTGTCATTTTATAATTAGGTATTAAATTGCTTCCTCAATTTACTCCCTTTAATCAAGGTAATTACACAAATTAAAAAATTGACCAAGATTGTAGGAAAAAAAGGAATCTCGTTCCTCAATCATCATCTTCAACATCAATCCTCAAAATTAAGATTGTTCTGATCACAAAATCAACATCGATTCATCACCTTCAACTCACTCTACGAAAACAATCTGGTATACATATTCATTGATTCATTTACCCTCAAATCAAAATCAATTATGATCTCAATAAATTTGGTGTTCTTCCGCATCAAATCATCACTCTTCAAACCAATTCATTTGATCATATTATGTTCCGATCATGTCACACCCTCAATTTCCATGAACGGGGTTTTACCGTTAGGCGTGTGACATAACCAGGATCTCAGATAAGCATCAGTTACACCAAACGACTCGATAATTACAAATCATATAAGTTGCTTAATTTTAATGAATCAAACCAAATATATTTAAGTATTGCGGAAGCGAAAACAGGAAAACATTTAACAACGGTTTTGGAACACGCAAACACGCGTCCAATCCATTTTATGTAAAGTACATGAAATTAAGTCTTGAAAACAGTTTGGGATGAACGCAGAATGACATGCAGTGGATACTGTGCCCCTAAACGTGCCACATCAATGTCCTGAGAGAAAACATGCAAAAGTCAGTACAAGACTGGTGAGTTCACAGGTTTATCAGAAAACAGTAAGTATCAGTAATGAAATTCCCGAATTTTGTAATCAAAGCATATAATGGGTAGCTAGTCCATAATGATCACTATGTGTATGAAGTCGCGACCGAGCTGACATGTAATCAAATAATAAAGTAGGCCCGGCTGTGGATTCCCACCATAACACTGTAAAACAGGATAACCGTTCACCTGTTTGACCAGCTAGCGCGACTAGGCCGGGCGGGGTATGTCAATCCCAGTAGATCTACTAACAATCACCTCGCTATTTGCATATTAACAGTCCGAAGGGCAAAGTATACAAACATAGTATCATGCATATGCAGTATCACAAAAACCCAATGTAATGTAAAGTTTATGAAAACAGCATGTTTCTCTCCCCAAAAAATAGTATAAAGTAAAAGTGGGGCTGTAAACTCACATTGCGTGTAAGCATGTATATAAGATGATTAAATAGGATGATAATCGTTGTTCCAACGAACGCCTTCACGGGGTACCTAAACATGTATATATATATTTTAACATTTAGGTTTAATAAGGTTTAACGATTATACACGAACTAGGGTTTCGATAAGAATTTGGGGTTTTTAATATATAGGTAAAATTTTAATAATAGAATCTCTTATATTGTAATTCCATAAAATATATTATTTCATTTAAATAATTTCACGTAATTGAAGTATTTATAAGAACGGGTAAACTTAAATGTAAAGTGTAAATAATTTCTATAATTATTTTACATAACAGGGTTAAACTATAATTAATTTAAACTATAATTTAAAGTCCATTTTACATGAAAATTTCCAAAAATAACCTTTTTATAATGTTTTATAAATATTAAAATTTAAGGAAAAATTGCAGAAATTATTTGACGATTTAAAAATAAACAAAGTTTACAAAAATGATTTTTATAATTTTTAGAAATTTTTCTGTATTTTTAAAAGTCTGAAAAAGGCCCCAAAAAAATATATGAGGTTGCCCGGGGTCGAACCCGGGACCTCAAGGATTGCAATGTGAGTCGGGAACCAGTGAACCATGGCATACAGCCGCAAGAGTTCTCGGTTTCATTTAGTTTTAAACACAAACCAATTGCTCATCCCAACCCAAGAACACTAGGTTCGATTTCAATCAAATTGATTCCCAGTTCGATGTTGTAATCGATTGAAACCATAGGGCTTTCCTTCCCCATGATCAAACGAGTGTGTAGGAGGGTTTAATTACCTGAATTGAAGCTCGAAATGTGGTGTTCGATCAATTGCAGGTCGCGACCGAAGGGTTTGATCAGAGGTGCGTTTTCGTGTGTTTTCAGGTGGATTTAAATGGTGTAATCGATTAGGGACTTATATATAGTCATATGTATGCGATTATTTCGATTATAAAAGTGTTAATGCGCTCGATTGTGGCTGGAAAAGGGGCCGAAAGTAGGTTCAGTGGGTAGATCACACTACTCGATTCCAATATTCAAATTAAAGTGGGGTACGAGTTCGAATCACCCACTCGAATGTGTCGGTAGTGGTTAATTGAACTCGAATCGATTATTTTTGGGTGTTGGCTTTGCCGGAGGACTCGCCAGAGATCGGTCGGACGGGAGAAACAGGGGCGACGAGGGTGATGGGTGGGTTTTTAAAAATTTTACAGCTTTGGTCCCTGTGGTTTCTAGGTTTAACAATTTATGTTATAAACTTTAATTTAAGTTTTATTAATTGCACAAATACACCCTGGACTTTTTAAATCCAATTTATTATTATTTTTTTACAAAACATTATTATTATTATTATTATTATTATTATTATTATTATTATTATTATTATTATTATTATTATTATTCTTAAACAATAGTAAAATGGATTAATTCACAATAAGCGGAGAAAGTTAGTTTAAATAGTATTAACCGAAAAACTCGGGTTGTCACAGATCAAATCCTCACCTTCCAACCAAACGAGATTGATTACCAGTGGCTTCTCAAGATCAATAGAAAAATAAAGATGATGATGTCATATATGTCTAGAAGATGAAAATGAAGACGGTGAAGATGAATTAAAGATGGGATGGTGAAGATGAATTAAAGATGGGATGATGATGATGATGAATATGATGATGACCGCGTAAATGGTTTTGATATTGGTCCTTTTGAAGATGACGATGATAATGAAGACGTTGTCTTTCATGAAGTAGTTTGCTTGATAATTCTAAAAAGGTTTGTTCATCATATATGATTTTGGTTTTTATTATGCAGAAAATTATAAATTTATGAAGTTATACAACTTACAGATCTGTATACAAATTTATTTATAGGCAAACGTACGTGTAAATTTGTTTACATATACGTAAATGACAAGTTTGATTTTTTATTACATATATGTAAATCATGGTTATATGAAAAAATTTAGTAATTCATTTTACTTTGATTGTGTAAATTTGTTTACATATATGTATATTTAATATACTAATATATAACCAAATAGAGTAATGACAACATATATCTTTTAAAATACACTAATTTTCAAATATGTTAATTGCTTAAGTTTGTTATATATCTACAAAGCTGACATGTATGTGTTGTGTTATCATCTTTTAAGATAAAATATCTTTTTTACCAGTCATACACCAAGTTGATTTGATGAGAAATCAACCATAAATTTACAATGTTGTTTTTAAATTGGTTGTAGGTACTGTAATATGAAAACTGTTAGACTACACTAATTTACATATATGTAAACACTTGTTTTTCTTTGTTAACATATATCGTACATTTAGTATTATTACCAATGTTCTTGTTTTGAATTTAAGCATTGCGATTTTATCAGAATGTTGATCTTCTTAACATTTGTATGTTTTACATATTTGTAACTGCGTTTAAATATACATCAGTCCACATACTTTCAAGATTGTCATCAGCACCATGTGGTGATTAAGGTCATTTTTAGACCTATGTAAATGAATTTTGTTAATTATAATATATTATTATACCCTAGTAGATATTTTTTTCTTACATAGTTTTCCAAAATATACAATTAAAATCTTTCAATGTGTTTTTTTATGTATTAAAGGGTTTATTAATGGTTTCTTTGTTCTCACACATTAACATGAGAAATGTATTTCATCAATGTTATGTATATGACCATTGAGTGTTAAGTAATCTGAGGATATTTTTTCTTAATTTTACATCTATGTAAACAAACACACATTTTTCGTCAGAATATTTACTTTACTTTCAGCATAATATTTCTCATCATTATGGTTATTTTTACTTGCATGTAAACTGACATAAAGTTTAAATAACTTTGTAAGAACTTTACATAATCATAACTAAATACTTTACATAAACATATAAAATATTAACGTTTAAATAGATGATTAGTCTAAAGATTAACATATATGTAAAACAATGAACATTTTGAAAAATGAAAAAAAAATCGAATTCTGTATGCGAAGATTAAACCAAGTACTGATTATGACGCATCGCGTATACTAATTTACTCAATTTTAAATAATTTTTTTTCAAATGTGTAACTCATTAATTTTTAGAAATGAGAGAAGAGAGACGAGAGAGAATAAATGTGACATCCGGTAATTTTTCGTGACCAAACTCCGTTAGTTCCGTTAAGTTTTGCATACACGTGTCGTAAGCACACACTATTTATCGTTTGATGTTGTTGAACTAATAATAATTAATAATGTTGAATCAATAATAATCTAGTGGATTAGATGATTATTGTGTTATGTTTATTTGTTTACGCGATTTAAATGTTAACGGTGAATTTATCGCGTAACGTGGAAACGCGTGTGTTAATTCGTATGTCTTGTGTTTTTATAAAATAAAATATATAATGGTTACCATTAATTTATATGATTAATAACTTAGTTAGAAACACCTTTAAAAAGGAGTTTAAAGACTAATTGTTATAAAATACAAAACACAAGGGTTTATAGGGTAATTCTTGTAAATTAAATAAAATAAAATAACCCTAAACCCCCACCCACACCCCATCGGCCGCGACCATCTACCTCTTCCCCTCTCCCTGCGATTTTCAGCCAAGAACACACATTAGAAGGTTGATTTTGATCGATTACAAGCAGCATAACACGTTAGAAACATCAATTGCAAGCCATCTCAAGTTTAAAGGTTAGATTTTTATGGGTTTTGCATGTATTTTGATGTAACCGAAACCTTGGCTGTGAAATTGGGGTTCATGGGGCTGAATGTTGATCAATTGATGATGTTAACATGTTAGTTAGGTTGTATACATGTTGTTTAACGTTGATTATGCAAGAAGATTATGTTTTTGATTGGTTGTTCATACTCTTCGATGCTAGATGAACCCTAATTTGAAACTCATGTGGATTATGTGGAATTGGTAGTTGTTTGATGTTGTTGAGATGTTAATTAGATAGTATGAATGCTATAAAACATGAATCTTGCAAGAAATTGATGAATTGAGGGTTTTATTCATAGGTTACTAATAATAGTAACTTTATTTTGCATGTAATGGTAGATTGTTAATGTGTTGATGTTATGGATGTGTTTATGATGATTAGATTCTAGATTGTTGTTATGAATGCTAGAAAACTTAGAATGAATGTTGTTATTCATATCTTGCCAAAAGTAGAAACTTTTTGGATATGAATGGATGAATTATGCTAGTTTGATGTTGTTGATCATGTTTAGGTGTTGTTATGAACTTGAAATAGTATATTATTGATGAATTGTATATACATTGGGTGTTTAGTAGATTTTGGGATATACTTTCCCAAAAGGGAAACTTTATCTTGGATGAACATTGGATATTGGGAATTGGACATGTTCATGGCATTAGGATCATGCTAGAATGCTTGTTGTGGACGCCTAACGTGATAGAACCTGTTAATTAGGTAGTATGGTATGTCTAGTTGGTTATGTATGATGTATGTACCTTGATGATCATGTATGGTATTGAATGATGATTAGTAACTAGGACATCATGTTTGGGACTGGAAATCGATCATATTGATGTATGTGTATGTAATGGACATGTTGAATGTGTTATGGTTAGTATGGATGATTATTTGGTAAATTATCTATTTTGACCCGCATATACTAATTCATGGTTATAGGTCATACTAGTAGGTTATGCATGGTTTAACCTTTATATGGTACACTAGTTGTATTATGGATACACTGGTTTATGCTCATGTCTGTTTAAATGGTTTACAACACATAATGTCACCAACGGGTCAAACGGGTCAACTAGGTCACATGTATGTTGTCTTTATAAAAACTTGAGTTCTTTGATTGTAAAGCACTTAGAGTTTCCTTGGGATTTCTGTGTACATGTATCTATGTACTTGTATGTTCTAGGTAACCTTTGAAGGTTGTCTTTCCACTTGTTCTTGTCGAGTTAAGCCTTAGATATCTATCGCTCGTATCAGGTTAGTTCATGCCCCACTGTTTACTTAATCTCTTTATGGGGGAGATAGCATATTGGTAACTCTACAAACGCTTTATGTATTTAAGTTGTGTATGATATTAATATAGTGCTGTTTACCATGATAAAGTCCTCACACTTTCAAATTGTTAATATTGAATAGCGGGGAAACTTGGGTAGTACTACTGGGTCTGACGAGCCCCACCTGTGTGACTCGAGGTCAACCGGGTGCAATTTGTCCTATGAACATTTGTCATGACCTGGTAAGTCGTGACAGGAGGCAAACATATCACAGTCAGCTTCAATTGCGAAATCACTATGTATTAATATCTATTGTTAATAGACTAGCTATCTGTTACAGTACACATGCTTATATATCACAACTGTTAAATTGTTATGTTTAAACGCAAACTCTTGAACTCACCAACCATTGTGTTGACTTTTAGTATGCTATTCTCAGGTCGATAATCCAGCTTGCCGGTAGGAGCACAGCACGAGTCAGCATGCATGCTAAGGATTTAAATTACAAACATATTTACTCATCTTTTAGTTATTGTTTTCTAATATTTGGTTGGCACATGTTTTGCCATATGATACATTTATATACTTTGGGTTTGTCTTGTTTACAAAACTCTTCCGTACGATTTTTAAAGTTTAAACTATGGTTTGTTTTATTTTAAGCGTGGCATATAGAGTCGTTCCGAGTAACTATTGACTATGATCCTGGTTTGTTCACACGCCTCGTGGTAAAACACCGCACGTGGATTTTGAGGGTGTGACAGATTGGTATCAGAGCCATTGGTTATAGAGAACTAGGTTGCATACATACTAGACTATAACCGCACACAGTTAGTTAGTTACTTGCTCCTGATTTCTCTACTATATTCTGCAGCATGGCATCATCATCACAGGTTTTGGGAAAAAGACGTGCTCGTTCTAGATCCCCTCCACCTGTACCTCACCGAGTATATGACTGGCCACGACATCCTTACCCCCGTGGTGAGATAGGCTGGGATCAACCGTTTGTGCCACCTGAACGCGACCCTCCATGAGATTGGAGTTATTACCCGACTTGTATAGATCGCATGATTTGTAGGGAGCGTGTTCCGAAACCGACCACTGCTGGACCTAGGACAAGGTCAGCAACTACCTCTACGACACCTACCCTCCCACCTCTAGATGTACCCCTTGAGCAAGCTGTGGCGGCATTGACCGCGACACTTGAGACTGAGCGACGAAGAGTTGGAGTGCGCACTGATGAGAACTCCACACTTAAGAATGATATACGCCGACTATGGCTAAAAATGGCTATAATTGAGGAGCGGTAGTCGATGTCCATCCTAGGAAATTTCAAAATGGCTGGTACAGTGATGGATCTTACTGAGCGTATGGGCGAACAGGATCTCCATAATATGGACGTCGAGAGTAGACTAACTGGATTGGAAGCATAGCTCGTAGCACTACAAATCGAGGATAACCCTGCACCTGTCGAAGACTCCGATGAAGACCCTGAGGAAGAACCAGATAAGCTCCGGACGGTGGAAACAGTGATGGATCAGCTTTGTTCGATTGATTCTCTTTATTCTTATAACTTTGACTGCATAGCGTTTATTTTGAAACCTATGTGGGAAGGGTTGTTTCCCCACCCGAACAACAAACTCAAATTTTGACATTGATAAATGATTTGTGACTCATTTGCAATTTATTTACCTTTGGTTATTATTTTTGTTATAAATGTTGTGGTGGTGACGAATTCGTTATTTCTTCATGTTTACAGTACTTGAATGAGATAAATGTGTTTGATGATACTCATTATTGTATTTGTGAATGTAAAGTGAATAATGGACGCTCGACGACGTGGACGTGGTCGAGGATGCGGGTGCGGACGTGGACGTGGTGCAGGTGATCAAGGCGCCGGTACTCTTATTATGACCCTGCGGAATTGGCTGCCTTAATCAACAAACAAGTTCAAGCAGCGGTAGCTGCTGCTCAAGTAGGACAGCCAGCAGGTAAACAATGATGGAAAGTTACATCCAATGCCATAGTTAATCGTATAGAAAATCTGATCAATGTTTATCGTGCTAAAACAGGACCACCTGTGTGTACTTACAAGTCCTTTATGGACTGTAAGCCACACACCTACTATGGAACTGAGGGACTTGTAGGGCTGGTAAGTTGGTTTAAGAAGACGGAGTCCGTTTTCTCAAAGTGTAACTGTCCTCCTGCCAACCAGGTGAAATACGCTACTGGAACCTTGGAAGGTGACGCGTTGTCCTGGTGGAATGCACAGGTACAAATGCTTGGGCAAGCTATGGCAAATGAGCTTCCGTGGGAGGAATTCAAGCAAATGATGACCGAGGAGTACTGTCCTCGAAGTGAAGTACAAAACCTAGAAATGGAATTCTGGCAACTGAAAATGCAAGGTTCAGAAATTGAGGCTTATACTACCAGAACCCATGAATTGGCCACACTATGTCCAGGTATGGTAAACGAGATGCACAAGCGGGTGGAACATTACATTAGGGGATTGGTGCCCGAGATTCGAAGTATGGTGACTTCCTCCAACCCGGCTACTATCCAGCAAGCTATTCGCCTAGCCCACAAACTGACCGATGAAGCGGTGGAGCAAGGACGGTTACCAAAACGGGGCGCTGTGGCAAGCGTGCCCGATAACAGAAGGAAGTGGGATGCTTCCAACAACAACAACAACAATAAATCATCATCGTCCGATGGTCAACATCAACCTCAGCAACAACAACCGCAGCAGCAACAAATGAGGTTCGATAACAACCGCAACTTTAACATGTAACTTCAAACAACCAAGGACCGAGCGGTTATGGTGGTAAACAACCGAGGTGCACGTGGTGTAACTACCACCATGTGGGAAGGTGCGACAACTTCAAATGTCAACGTTGCGGTAAAATGGGACACTTAGCCAAGGATTGCCGTGGTGAGTTGGTGAAGAAGCCACAACAACCTCAGGAGACCCCCAAGGGTTGCTTTGAATGTGGGAAAGAAGGGCCTACAAGCGAAACTGGCCGCAGCTGAGGAAAAACGGTAATGGCAATGGCCAAAACAACAACAACCAAGGCAACAACAACAACAATGATGGAAACGACAACGGAAATGGTGGTAACAATAATGGAGCCAAAGGGAGAGCCTTCGTCATTGGCTCAGGTGAGGCTCTAAATGACCATACAACTGTTACTGGTAGGTTTTCCAGTCAATGGATGTTTCGCTACAGTACTGTTTGATACTGGAGCCGATAGGAGTTTTATATCCGTAAAATTCTGTAGTCTTCTTAGTGATATTCCTTCTGCCTTAGAATCCAAATAAACCGTAGATTTGGCTGACGGTAAACAGATCCATATGACACATATCCTTAGAGATTGTAAGATAGAGCTTGATGGTTATACTTTCACAATAGATCTTATGCCTGTTACACTAGGAAGTTTCGACGTTGTGGTAGGCATGGATACGCACTCAAATAAGCAAGCGGAAGTCATATGTCACGAGAAGATCATACGAATTCCTGTTGGTGATGAAATCCTTACGGTCAGAGGCGATAGGAGTGGTGCAGCGATGGGCATTATCTCTTACATGAAAGCACAAAAGTTATTGCGAAAAGGTCATTTGGCTATTTTGGCACTCGTCACCGATAAGCAATCAGAGGAAAGAAAAATAGAGGACATCCCCGTGGTACGAGACTTTCCAGAGGTGTTTCCAGAGGATCTTCCTGGACTACCACCTCATCGTCAAGTGGAATTCCAAATTGAATTGACTCCCGGAGCAGCCCCGATTGCTAGAGCACCTTATCGATTAGCACCGAACGAACTACAGGAGTTGTCATCACAACTTCAGGAGCTTTTAGATAAGGGCTTTATTCGACCTAGCACATCACCTTGGGGAGCCCCTGTTCTCTTTGTTAAGAAGAAAGATGACACGTTTCGAATGTGCATCGATTATAGGGAATTAAACAAAGTCATAGTCAAGAACCGATACCCTCTACCTCGTATCGACGACCTATTTGATCAGCTTCAGGGATCCAGCTATTATTCGAAGATCGACTTGAGGTCTGGTTATCATCAACTCAGAGTCCGTGAAGAAGACATTTCCAAAACCGCGTTCCGTACTCGTTATGGTCATTACGAGTTCTTGGTCATGCCTTTTGGGTTGACTAATGCACCTGCGGTGTTCATGGATCTCATGAATCGCGTGTGCAAACTCTATCTTGATCAGTTCGTCATCGTGTTTATCGATGATATACTGATATACTCTAAGACCAAGGAGGATCATGAAGAGCACTTACGATTGATCTTGGAATTATTGAAGAATGAGCAACTGTACGCCAAATTTTCTAAGTGTGACTTTTGGATACGCGAAGTGCAATTTCTAGGTCACATTGTTAATGAGAAGGGAATACATGTTGATCCTGCCAAGATTGTAGCGATAAAGAATTGGGCTATATCCAAAACTTCGAGTGAGATAAGGCAATTTCTGGGTATTACCGACGATTCATAGAGGGATTCTCTAAGATTGCACAACCTCTCACAGCCTTGACCCACAAAGGAACGACATACAAATGGGGTGAAAGTCAAGAAGCGGCTTTTCAGCTATTAAAGTAGTGCACCAATATTGGCACTACCAGAGGGAACGGATGATTTCGTGGTGTATTGTGACGCATCCATTCAAGGATTGGGTTGTGTCCTGATGCAACGTGACAAGGTAATAGCTTACGCCTCGAGACAACTAAAAGTTCACGAGAAGAACTATACCACCCTTGACCTGGAATTGGGTGCAGTGGTTTTTGCCTTAACGATTTGGAGACATTACTTGTACGGTACCAAATGCACTATCTACACCGATCACAAGAGTCTTAACATATCTTTGAGCAAAAGGAGTTGAATATAAGGCAACGACGTTGGGTAGAGCTTCTAAATGATTTTGATTGCGCTATCAAGTACCATCCTGGAAAGGCGAACGTGGTTGCCGATGTCTTAAGCAGGAAGGAAACTATCACACCCCCGCTTATACCGGAAACACGAGAATGTAACGGACGGGATCGTCATAACACATTGTTAAGTTAATAGAGATGCTTTAAATGAAGAAAGTCAACGTGTCATGACGTCACCCGACACAAATGGAGACTTGTGTCGCAGTTAGTCAATTCCACGACAAACATAGTCATACAAACCAAATAAGTATAAGTCCCACAACCCAGGAAACAAATGAACATAAGTGAATAATGAAAATAAGCAACTGTTACAGACATCCAATGAGTCTAAGTAGTGCAATCCTAAGGTCGTCGCTAAGGCAGCATCCCTAGCTATCCTCAATGATTGTTACCTGAAAAGATATGCTCAAAAGGTCAACATATTGTTGGTTAGTTCACAGGTTTGAATTGTAAACATGTAATTGATGCTGTATAGAGTTTGTAGTGGAATACCATGCATACAGTTATGTAACATCCGATTTCTAAATCCGGACTTGTAATTGTATTATAGTTATGATTAATCAACTAAGTTGAGTTTGTTTGATTGTTTAAATGTTCAGTCGCATGACTTATATGTGAATGAACTTCAGTCGCACCCCTTACGTGCGATTGAGACTCAGTCGTACGAATAGTAGGCGTATGAGCTTCAGTCACACGATTCAGTCATGCGAATGGTTCAGTCGTGCGACTGGGTGTAGGGCGGTTATCTTGCATATGTGAATAAGTAAGGCGATAAAAGGAGATGAAAAGCAGATTTTCTATCTGCATCTACTTCCTTCCCCTGTTCTCGTTACACCCAAACACCCCTGTTCTTGCCAATCGACTAGGCTAAACTCCGTTTTGGTAAGTTTTGAATATTATGGATCAATCCAGGAATGTTATAAGCGGTGTAAATGGTTGAATTTGATCCACCAACGTGTTTTAAATCATTGAATTGGTATGGTTCATTTCTAAATTAAAATCCGGGAATTCGGATCCAAGTTTTTTGGTGTAGTTTTAATGAAATAATGGTCCGAAACCATTGTAAATGATGTGTATATGATCTGTTTTGAATATGACATGATTTGGATGGTTAAAACTCAAATTTTGAGTGAGTTTGGGATCAAAAACGTCAAGAACACAGCTGCTGATCCGTTTCAGACGAATGGGCTCAATCGCATGCCTCAGTCGTACGAATGAGAGTCTAGCCGTGCGACTGAGTGCGAATAGAGGTTCAGTCGTACGATTGGGAACCGAGTCGCCTGGTTAGAAGGCCGAATGAAGACAAGTGAACACTGGGTACGAATGAGAACTCAGTCGTGCGAATGAGTGGCTAGTCGTACGGCTGAAGGTTCAGTCGCATGGTTCATCCGCATAGGTCCAATCGTGTGGGTGCTCATTCGCATAAGTGTTCAATCGCATGAGGGCCCTGTTTGAGAATAAGTTTACTGAATCAAGGTTTATTGCTTTAGATATACCTTTATTAGAGGAAGGACTAGTTACCTTGTGTACGATTAGGTAGACTGTGGTGAGGAAGTTGATAAGGTGAGTTCTAAGCCCTTTTAAAATGTTTGGTTTTAACATTCGGGCTAGCACATATACAATGATAAATGAATTGAATGTTTTAGCACCTAAAATATGATAGTAATGTTTATAAGTTTCTAACAGTTTGTAAAGTTGTTAAGAGAAAAATGGGGGTAATGAATGTTATCTGAATATTGTTAATCATTACGTGATGGTAATGATTACAATGGGTCAAAAAGAGTGTAACGAATGGTTATCTGAACATTGTTAATCATTACGTGATGGTGATGATTCCAATGGGTCAGATAGGGATAAAGAATGGGCATTTAAACATTGCGAATCATTACGTGATGGTGATGATTCCAATGGGACAGATGGGAGTGTAATGATTAATGAAAATGTGTTAAAACTGGTGCTAAAAGAAAGAAATGTGTGGTGTGTAAATGAATGTGATAAACTTACTTTTAAAAAAAACTAATTTAATAATATATCATATTTTTAAAAAGTTTGATATTTTAGAAAAAAATATTTATCTAGAAATAACATTAATAGAAAAACCTTTTTCTTAATTTATTAAAAAATATTTTAATCTAAAAATGTTAAATAATATTATTAGTAATTAAGGTAATTTTTTAATAGGAGAGAGAGGCGGAAAAATTTTGATGAGGAGAATTGTGGTGCTGAAACGTGTCATACCAAATTACAATTTTATTGTATTAGATAGATTCATTAACTCGTACTTTTTCTTAATTTATAAAAATATTTTAATCTAAAAAATGTTAAATAATATTATAAGTAATTAAGGTAATTTTTTAATAGGAGAGAGAGGAGATAAAATTTTGATGAGGAGAACTGTGATGCTGACACGTGTCATACCAAATTATGCTTTTATTATAATAGATAGATTGATTAACTCGTACACTTAGTTAATCTACTCTTATTTTACTACATCAACTTTTTTTATAAATAAAGCTCGAACTCTCGATCTAAAAAAAAGTTTTACGTCTCTTAACTTCAAATAATTTGACTATAAGACCCAAACTCCATCCTTGAATATCTAGTTTTTTTTAAACTTTCTTAATTCTTACACTTGGTCTTTTATTAATACCAGAAATTAAGTCCGCGAGATGTTGCGTGTCTTCACATTATAACGGTGACATTAACGTGATTAAGTAAATAAGAGAAACGTATGAAGGTTTGTTATCGACAATTGATATAACTTATAATACGAAAAAGTATTTTATTTTGAGTACAACTTTGTTTTTAACAAATTTATCTGGGATGTAAAGAAAAAAAATAAAATACACACAAAAAACAGTTATTTTAATTTAGAAATGGAATTAATTGGTTAAAAACCTATATATATGCACTTATGAATTATATATATATATATATACTAGTAAGGAACCCGCGCGATGCGGCGGCGACGACATCGACATATTTCACAATGCGATATTTGTTTTCTGAATACATGCGTGACTTCTACTGTATAGTATATTTATGTCATGAGTATCAGAAAACTCAATTAAATAATAGCACACGAATAAGAAAATGTTTTTCATAAACATAGTACTTTAAAAATAAATATCTAAGCACACGAATAAGAAATACAAGTCATAAACATAGTACGTTTAAAAAAAATATCTGCATGCTAACTACTTGGATTTGATGAGATCATTTTTTGTCATAAACCTTACAAATCTCAATGACCTCATCCACTTTCACCATTATATTATACTAAGAGTTTATGTTCTTAATTTTCTGCATAACACTAACTTTTATTCACTGAAGAAGCAATCCGTCATTGTTTAGAAGATCAAATGACCATTTCAACTCATAACAAGCACAATATGATGCAAAGTAATCATCTCATCGACCTAAAAAACAGTATAAACATACAAATTAAACAAGCCACTGGTTTCTCATGATTAGAAAAAAAGAACATACTAAGTGGGCAGGAAAAAATCTTTGCTTTTAAAAACTGGTTTCAACATTTAAAGAATTCAAACTCAAAACATGATTCTTAACTTCTAATATATACAGCAGACAAGAGTAACACAGTTACAATTCATCAAACCTTGGAAAATCAGAAACTACTTATAATAGTATAAAACTACAATAACAAGTAAAACCAAAGAACAAACATCAAGTTGTTAACAGACTGTTGATGCAATTAACTGATGGTTTTCTTCACCATATGCCCGTTAACATAATGTTGACGACAAACAGGCATATACATATCA